>JAHSUH010002565.1:0-13462 GCA_025388415.1 Cynanchum wilfordii
ATTCCCTAAACAATTATGCACTTTTCTATTAAATGATTTGTTTGTTCAAAATTCCTTCTTTGATTTGCTTGAGGACAAGCAAAGGTTAAGTTGTGGGGTATTATGATAACGCTAAATTTGGTAATGTTTTGGAAGGGTATTTGTGCATAATTGTTGAGGTTTATTAGAGTAAATTGAGATAAATATGTTAATTGTGATATTTCTGTTTTCAGGAAGTTCGTGGGGCTAATTGATCAAAAGAGCAAAGTTCGGGGACTAAATATGAAATTTCCGGATAGAAATACAAATCCAGTCCAGGAACACGCGCTCGGTGAATGAACACGCCCAGCAAGAAGGCTGAACACGCTCGAAACACGGGCTCAGCCATGAACACGACTTCCAACACGGGTGCAACACGCCCGTGTCGCGTATCACCAACACGGGAGGCAGCACGGTCAAAACACGGGTGCAACATGGGTGCAACATGCCCGTGTTGAGCCAAATTTCCAGATTCTGTTTTGTAAAATTACAATTTTACCCCTGTTTTGTTATCTATAAATATTGAGATTTTTACCATTATTTAAGGTTGGATCAAGGTTGGATCAAGGTTAGATAGAGGTTTGATTAGGCTGAATAGCTAAGTAATTGTAAAGGTTTTGATCTACACAAATTGAAGATCCAAGTTCAAGAAGCAAAGAAGAATCAAGAGAAGGAGTTGAAGAGGAAGAAGGTTTAATGTCTATGTTTCACTTTCCCCTTTTCTTCTATTATTCCTTGTTATTCTTTGTAATTAGTTAACCAACCTTAGGAATTCTCATTTCTACATTTCTTATAGGTAGATTTGGTTGGTTTTATTTTACAAATTACTTGAGATATTGTGATGTTCTTGGATTGAATGATTGTGGTTTTATTGATTCGAATTGCAATTTCATTGATGACTTTAGATCTGAATTTTATCTTTAGTACAAGCTTTGATTTGAGATTGTGGTTTCGGATTAACACTAATTGTTAGGCCGAAACCGGGATATACGATTAGTGCCAAGTTTATGTGATTAGTTTCCTATTGATGGGACCGGACCGGGATGATTGATGGGAGATTTGATCTTGTCAACATTCAAGTGTTCTTAATCTAGGAATTTCTTGCCACGCCCGGAAGAGATTCTACTTTAGACTTGATTTTGGTGGAGCTATGATACTAGAACCAAGATTATCCTATACTTGGTATTTTGTATCCTCTTATCTCACCTATATTTTACTAAGAATTCCTCTCAACCTTTTTACTTGCTTTATTCCTTACATTGTTCTTTAATTTGCTTTCTAGGATATAGACATCAATCTTATCATTCTTGATATTGGTTGATTTACTTGTTGAATGATCCTTATTCACAAATCATATTCATAATTAGTTTGATTATATTTTCCACACTAGAATTTAATAGAAGTCTTAGGGAAAAACGATTTTTATAAATTTAAAATAAATTTAAAATCCGAATACCACCTTATTTACTAAATTATTTCGATAGGTGCTCTGTCTAATTGAGTTATTTTATTAGTGACAAACCTATTTTAATATTGAAGATTCTTATTATTTTTAGTATTATTTATTCGATTATTTATATTATTTTTATTATTATATATATAACTCAAAATATACATCAACTAGTGACATTGATTGTATTTTTTAATTCTTTGGTTTAGAATTATATGTTTTGGGATTTGAATTACCAAAGGTTGTGAATTTCTGAACCCTAAGATATATAATTTAAGAAATAGTTTAACTGTGGTATTATGAGAAATGGATACTAAGAAGATCCGACGTGGAGGTTTTGAAATTAGAAAAATTGTGTTGTCAATTTCAAATAAGGTTAGTGACATTGACTGTATTTTTTAATTCTTTGGTTTAGAGTTATATGTTTCGAGATTTGAATTAACAAAGGTTGTGAATTTCTGAACTCTAAGATATATATAATTTAAGAAATAGTTTATCGCCTATGAGAAATGGATACTAAGAAGATCCGACGTGGAGGTTTTGAAATTAGAGAAATTGTGTTGTCAATTTCAAATAAGGTTAGTGACATTGACTGTATTTTTTAATTCTTTGGTTTAGAATTATATGTTTCGAGATTTGAATTACCAAAGGTTGTGAATTTCTGAACCCTAAGATATATAATTTAAGAAATAGTTTAACTGTAGTATTATGAGAAATGGATACTAAGAAGATCCGAACGTGGAGGTTTTGAAATTAGAGAAATTGTGTTGTCAATTTCAAATAAAGTTAGTGACATTGACTGTATTTTTTAATTCTTTGGTTTAGAATTATATGTTTTGGGATTTGAATTACCAAAGGTTGTGAATTTCTGAACCCTAAGATATATAATTTAAGAAATAGTTTAACGCCTTCGTGGTATTATGAGAAATGGATATTAAGAAGATCCGACGTGGAGGTTTGGAAATTAGAGAAATTGTGTTGTGAATTGCAAATAAGGTTAGTGACATTCACTGTATTTTTTAATTCTTTGGTTTAGAGTTATATGTTTTGGGAATTTAATTACCAAAGATTGTGAATTTTTGAATCCTAAGATATATAATTTAATAAAATAGTTTAACGCCTCTGTGGTATTCTCGAGAAATGGATACTGTTAAACATTAGTATTTTGTATCTATTTTGTATCTATTTGTATCCTACCCTACACGTGTCCACACTTACACTTGCATTTCTTCCAATCAATGTTGGATGACACGTTACCCCTCTTTTCTTTTGTCCTCTTTATCCAACGGATAATATATATGTATTACTCCTATATAAACTAGGACGTATCACATCACCATCAATGAGGAAAAGTTATTCTTTACATTTTTCAATTCTGTAATTTCCTTTTTGGTATCGGAGCCAGCAAACGGCACCGCCAATGGCATCTCCGGAACAGTCGTCTGGTTTCTTAGAAAACAGATCTCAACAGAGTCCCTCAATACCAAATATACCTTCCGTAAGCTAACCTTTATCTGTCAAACTTGATGATAAAAATTTCATGATTTGGCAAAATCAACTCCTCAATATCATCATAGCAAATGGGTTGGAAGAATTCATCGATGGGTCTCGACCTTGCCCTCCGAAATTTCTTGAAGAACAAGCCACACAACTCAATCCAGATTATACAATTTGGCAGCGGTATAATCGATTGCTAATGAGCTGGATCTATGCATCCATCAACGAATCTATACTTGGGAAGATTGTGGGATACTCCGCTGCTTATGATATTTGGCAAGCATTGGCACAGATTTTTCCGATCTTAGAACTCGGTTGCAGAACATCAAAAACGATGGAACGAACGCCATGGCTTATATTCAAAAGTTCCGCAACATTTGTAACAGTTTGGCAGCAACTGGTAATCTTACAAATTATAGTGATCAACTAATTTATTTTTTTAATGGTCTTGGCAGGGAATATAATGCCTTCGTCTCCTCCATTCAAGCTCGAACAGACAGACCTTCCATTGAAGAAATTTTCAGTTTGTTTTTGGCTTACGATGCTAGGTTGGACAGACAAAATACTGCAGACACATTGAGCTCACTTCAAGCCAACTTTGCTTCCCATAATTTTCTGCTCATAAATCCAAACCTCCATTCCGTCCCCCTTCCTCATCCTTTCATCCCAAACAAAACTCCTCATCGTTTCGTCCTCCACAGACTAATTCCACAACTCCTTTTTCTTTTCGTCCTCCTTCCAATACTTCCCATAATCTTTGTTCATCACAACGTCCTAGATGTCGGATTTGCCGGAAAGTTGGACATACTTCTAATATATGTTATCATCGTACTAATCTTTAATACCAGCCACAACCTCCTCGCCCTTTTCAAGCGTACTGTACAAATCAATCACAACCATCTTCATTTGCTAATTCAATCCAATCAACTCTTCTTACCACTCCTCACATTGTCTCGGATCCACAGTGGTATCTTGATTCAGGAGCTTCTCATCACTTCACCCCCGATCTGAATGTTCTCGAATCTCCACAGTCTCTCAATGGTTCGGATCATATCACGGTAGGAAATGGTAAGACAGTACCAATATCTCATATGGGTTCCGCATCCCTTCTGTCTCCTCCTTTCTCTCTCAAACTCAATCATGTTTTTTATTCTCCATATATTTCAAAAAATCTTTTAAGTGTCTCTCGTTTATGTCAAGATAATCAAGCTTTTGTTGAGTTTTATCCCTCTCATTTTGTGGTGAAGCATCGGGTCCACAAACACATACTCCTGTGCGGAATCCTTGATCAAGGAATCTATCGTGTATCTCCTACAACTTCTGCTCCATCTGCCTTATTCCAGCTCCATTCAGCTTCCAAACATGACCCAACACTTTGGCACTTGCGTTTGGGACACCCTTCACCTCCCATCGTTCATGTTGCCCTATCTCCTTGTAATTTAATTTCATCTAAGCACTCTACTATCTTAGTCTGTTCTTCTTGTCAACTAGGAAAGTCTCACAAACTTCCCTTTCCCACATCTGTATCTCGTGCTTCTTTTCCTTTTGAGTTAGTTCATGCTGACGTTTGGGGACCTTCTCCAACGTTAGCAATCACTGGCGATCGATATTTCCTACTGTTTGTAGATAATTTTTCCAGATTCATGTGGCTTTATTTACTAAAATCTACGGATGAAGTTTATAGTAAATTTTTTTTTTTTCAATCAATGGTTCAAAATCAATTTAATTCTTCTATCAAACGTTTTCGTTCCGATTGGGGGGGGGGGTGAATTTCGTAGATTAACAAAATTATTTACAGCCTCTAGTATTCTTCATGAAATTTCATGTCCTTACACATGTCAACAAAATGGAAGGGTAGAAAGAAAACATCGCCACATTGTAGAAACAGGTTTATCTCTCTTGGCTCACGCATCCCTACCTCTCAATTTTTGGCCCTATGCTTTTTCTACTGCAACTTACCTCATTAATAGACTTCCCACAAAAATTTTACAACTATCCACACCATACACTGTCCTCTATCAAAAATCCCCAACATATACACACCTTAAAGATTTTGGTTGCACATGTTACCCTTTCTTTCATCCTTATAACTCTCATAAATTAGAGTTTCGATCTCATCCTTGTGTTTTCATTGGTTATAGCAGTAACCATAAGGCATATCTCTGTCTTCAACATACCACTGGTCGTATCTACATCACACGCCATGTTATTTTTGATGAATCCTCCTTTCCCTTTCAATCTTCTACTCCTTCCTCTTCTCAAACTATTCCCGATATTATTCCATCTATTCCCATTTTTCTGCCTTCACCTCATACTTCATCCTCTTCATCTTCTTCAACTCACACTTCAACTTCTATGTCCTTGCAGCATGATAACAGTTTGTCTCCTCCTCCAATTCACTCTCCTCCCACTTCCGAATCTCCACCAAAAATTCATACAATTTCTTCTACTTCTTCTTCTTCTTCGTCTACTTCCTGTTCTCCACTTCTTGACTGCCCTATTACCACCAACACTCACCCAATGGTCACTCGTAGCAAAGCTGGCATTTTTAAACCTAAAGCATTTTTTAGTGTCACTGCAGGTATTCCCATTGAGACTTCAACTTACCAGGAAGCTTCCGCATCTGCGGTTTGGAAAACTGCCATGACCGAAGAATTTCGGGCACTTCAATCTCAAGGCACTTGGACCCTTGTTCTTAGATCTGCTGCTACCAAGGTCATTGGCTGTAAATGGGTTTACAAGGTCATTGACCCTTGTTCTCGTATTGGGCCTTCACTGCAACTTAAGGCCTTGAGTTTTGTACTAGATTAGTATTATATATCTTTCTTGATATGTAATTTTTAAGATGGTCAACCCAATAGAATTTATTTAATTTTGTAATTCGAAATTTTAAATTAATGAATTTAAGATAGAATCGAAAATGTCATAATTATTATTGTTAGGTTTAGAAAATCCACATCTATACCCAAAAATAAGTCTGACAGTTTAAAAAATAAGAAAGCAAGAAATTAACATAGCCAAATTTTACAGTGGTTCCCAAAATTTACAAAAATATGAAATCTGGTACATCCACGTAGACCCTCAACAAGAGAGTTCACTACACTATGAATCGAGAAAATATATTCACTAGTGATGTTCCTCTTCCTCTTCCTCAAACAATAGATAAAACCTACCGTCTAATACCATAATTTCAACAAGAAATTCTGACATATACAAACTTGATAGAACACGAATTTACATACTTTTAATCCCTTATACTTAACATTTATTATATCTAATTTTATTATTATTGGGCTTTTATATGTTATTTTGATTATTATAATGAATTTGGATTTATATATTATTAAACTAATTGAGCTCATTATTACTCTTATTTTTTAGGTCCAATATCTTAAAAGTTTTATCTTAATTAATTAAACCTGCAATTTACAAAGCCCATAATAATGAGTGAAGAAAACAAGGTTAATTAGGGTTAAAAGAAGACAGTCGCCAACAATTTATTCTTAGCAAATTTTCAAGATTCACAAAAAGAAGAGAGATGGAGATCACGATGGCCGCCTAAGCTTCGATTCGGTCCAGGGATGACTTCAAGACAAGTTTCGAGTTCATGATCCAAACAAATTCCGGGTCTAAGCTAATTTTCAATTTCAAATTCAATACTTTAAACAATTTAATTTTTAGATCAATTGACTAAATATTGAAGAAGATTTTTTACTTGATTCTTTTGATGATTGTTGATTGGATTAAGTTTGGATTTTATTATTTGCGATTGATTTCAATTTTGGATAATTTTGTTGATTGACGAATTGTCTTGATATTATCACGGATCTTAGATTAAACTTGGATTGATTGATTAAGAGATCGTCTATGATATCCTTTTGTTGTTTAATCAAATTATAATGGATTGTTAGTAGGTGATATGAATGCTAATTAGGGATCCCATTTAGTATTCAATCAAAGAATTAGTTTATTAATTCGGAAATTTATTAAGGAATGAGGAAGAAATTGGATTGAATCATTACCCTAGACTGAAATTCTAAATTTGATATTTGCATACTTTTTATTAATTAATTGTTTTCTACAATTTTCCAATCTAAAAATCTCTGTTTTACTGTCTTCTATTCTCTTATTAATTGATTTCGATTAGGAAACAACTCGTTGAACACCCTAAACTGCTCATTGATCTAATTGAATTAATCTTAGCCGATTTGACGACAATCGTGTAATTCTAAAACCCTACCAAAAACCAAGGGTATGAAATCAGCCCAAACTAAATCAAATGTTACAATCAATAAATCAAGGAAAGAAGCGCAACAATCTAAGATCTATATAACACAAATGAGTAGAACCCTATCTGAACAGATACAACCCTAACTGTGGAACACAAACCAGAGAAAGAAAAATGGTAGAGAGAGAAAGGAGACATCACATCTGATCTCAAAAAATGCATAAATGAGAGTATATATTATGTAGGGTTGAACAAGGGTTTCAAAGAAAGCCGTTGGATTGGACTTCATCAATGATACATATTCAATTCTGGTGTGAGCAGAACGACGTCGTATATGCCCTAAACGACATGGTTGCATTGGTGTGCCATCCTAATGTCGTTTTGAGGCTTTCTTAATGTCATTTTTTAATTCACACTTAACAATTATTATTTTAAAATAAGTTTTCCTTTAATGCAAAACTCACAATAAATGGAAAATAATAATTATAACATGAGGGGAATAGACAAGTATGATTTTTATTATTTGTATAATAAATGAGATTAAAATGTCATTTTTGAATTCACACTTAACAATTATTATTTTAAAATAAGTTTTCTTTGAATGCAAAACTTACAATAAATGGAAAATAATAATTATAACAGTAGGGAATAGACAAGTATGATTTTTATTATTTGTATAATAAACGAGATTAAAATTCAAAACTATTATTATTATTATTATTATTCTTTCTATAAAGCATATTTTTACACATTCATTTCTAATACAAAATACTACTAAGTATAAACCAATGATGAAGCTTATTAAGAATGGAAAGGAGGGATTAAATTGGTGCAACTCACCATTAACATTAAAATGAATTTTTTCAAATTGTATTTAAGTCGAAGAGATTTGAGATTAAAAAACAAAAAGATAATATTTATGTTGGGTTTTAAACCCTGAATTAGTCTTGTTTAAACTTTTGCCAAAGATAAAAACAGAAAATAAAGAACACAACCAAAATTACCGTGGTTCCCAAACTACACCGAAACAAGTGTAATCGTGGTACGTACATGTTGAGCCTCAACAAGAGAGCTCACCGCACTATGTGAAACAAGTTTTACAAATACAAGGTGAGATGAAAAACCTTCTCATAAAACTACAAGAACAAATACCGTCTAAACAAGAATCTAAAAAACTAAGATTCTACCATACCACGTAGGGCATAAATCCGAACGGAATAACTCTATACAACCAGCAATATACAGTAGACAAGAAACGCGACTTCCTACCGCACATCACAGTATAGACAGATCACAAGGAAGAGATTACAGGGAAGAACCCTAAATTCTGAGCAGAAGAACTCTAAGTCGAAACCCACGACAGAGAGAGAAAACACAAGACGACAAAAGAGAAATTTTTTCATCTGAATTTTTCTGAGTGTAAAGATATATTTATAACTAGGGTATGATTGGGGTTTCTAGGTGAGCCGTTGGATCACATCATCGAAGGGACCAGATTGCATCCGGTGTTGTATCGGAACGACACTGTTCCGTTTATGACAGGGTTGCACCGATAGTGTCATCCTACTGTCGTTTAGAGAACAAATTGTTGTCATTTTGATTCAATTCCAACAACCTCCACCTTGAATCCAAACACAACATAACCCTATAGTGCAGTGAAAAACTCATCTTAAATCTATCATTAGCTCTTTGTACCTGCAATATAAGGCAATTGTTAGTTTATGTTGAGTAGATTCGGACAATTTCTGAACTTACTCCCTGTGACTACCTTAGTACCAAAGTCAGCAGCATTGTCTTCAGTTTTTACCTTTTGCAGGTTCACAATTTTATTTATAACTTTTTCTCTAACAAAATGGTACTTAACTTCTATGTGCTTAGTTCTATCATGAAACACAGGATTTTTACTTAAGTGTATGGCACTTTGGCTATCACAAAATACAGTAGAACATTTATCGGTTAAGTTTATCTCATATAAAAGACCTTGAAGCCATATTGCCTCCTTAAAGGCATCACATAATGCAACATATTCAGCCTCAGTAGATGACAATGTAACACTTGATTGCATTTGAGACTTCCAATTCGCACAACAATTTCCAAACATGAAATAATAAGCAGTAGTGGACCTTCTAGTATCTTTATCCCCAACAAAATCAGAGTCAACAAATCCATATAAATTGAATTTTTCGGAATCACATTTACTATAGTAAAGTCCAAGTATCAACAGAGCTGTTAATATACCTTAATATCCATTTTAATGCAGTCCAATGATCGAGACCAGGATTAGACATAAATATACTTAACAAAGATATAGCATAAGATAGATCAGGTCGAGTACTAATCATGGCATACATAATTGAACCAATTCCATTTGCATATGGCATATTTTCCATTTTCAGTAAATTTGATGTTGTTTTTGGACATTGATCTTTACTTAATATAAAGTGAGATGCAATAGGCAGATTTACTGATTTACAGTTATTCATGCTGAATTTGTTTACCACATTTACAAGGTAGGGTTTTTGATGAAGTCTTAAACTTCATTTTTCTCTATTTCTGTCAATATACACGCCAAGAATTCTTTTTGCAGACCCTAATTCTTTCATATCAAATTTAGTACTAAGTTCTTTCTTTAACTTGTTAATTCTATCTTTAGAATTACTAATTAATAACATGTCATCAACATATAAAAGAACATATACAAAATCTATTCCTTTAGTCATGTAATAGAGACAAGTATCAAAATTACTTTTATTGAACCCAATATTGCATATAAAAGTATCAAACCTTTTATTCCATTGCCTTGGTGACTGTTTCAGTCCATATAATGATTTTTTAAGTAGACAAACATAATCAGGATTCAGTTTATCAACAAAACCAGGAGGCTGTTTCATATAAATTTTTTCTTCCAATTCACCATGCAAAAAAGCAGTTTTTACATCCATTTGCTCAAGTTCCAAGTTTAATTGAGTGACTACAGCAAGCATGATTCTAATAGTTTTGAATTTAACAACAGGAGAGAAAATTTCATTGAAATCGATGCCTTCTCGTTGAGTAAATCCTCTTGCAACTAACCTAGCTTTATGTCTAGGTGGATAAGAGAGTTTGTCCCCTTCTTTAATTTTGAACAGTCATTTACAGTCAACAAGTTTATGATTTGCAGGTTTAGGAACTAAGGTCCAAGTATTATTTATGTTCAAAGAATTCATTTCATCAAGTATTGCTTCTAACCATTTATCCTTGTCCTTTGACATACATGCAGTTTCATAACAAGTAGGTTCAGTAATTTTTGATTCTTGAGCAGAAAATAAAGCAGTAAACACCAAATCAGCATACGAGTATCTAGCCGGTGGCCTAATCGCTCTTCTAGGTCTATCCCTAGCTAGTTGATATGATTATAATGGCTCTTCTTGGGATTGTTCTAATGTTTCTACTTGTTCCTTTTCTACTTCCATGTTTGGCTCGGTTTGAGTTTCTATGGTTTCATCAACTTGGTGTCGATGCTCCACCTCAATGTGTGTAGTGGTGATGTTTTCTCTACTAGTATTTTCCTCACTAAGTGTGGGATATTCTTGATTTGGTATAGAACTAGATTTACAAGGAAAGGTTGACTCATCAAAGATTACGTCTCTAGAAATTATGACTTTAATATCGGATGACTGCCTATCCCAAAGTCTATACCCTTTAGTTCCCGGTTCATACCCTAGAAAAATGCATTTGATGGATCTAGGGTCAAGCTTACCATCTCTTGTGTGTGCATATGCAGAACACCCAAAGATTCTAAGGTAGGAACTCTATTTGTCCACACTTCTTGGGGTGCTTTTAGTTCTAGGGCAGTAGATGGGCTCCTATTTATGAGGTATACAGTTGTATTTAAAGCTTCCCCCATAAAGGTTTATTTAACCCCGAGGTGAAAAGTATACATCTAACCTTTTCTAGAATGGTTCTATTCATTCTTTCAGCTACCCCGTTTTATTGAGGAGTCATTCTAACTGTCCTATGCCTTAGTCTACCATGGTCACTATAGTAATTATCGAATTCTTCATTACAGAATTCTAACCCCCTATCGGTTCTTAATACTTTTACAGTATTTCCTGACCGATTTTCTACAAGGATCTTCCAGTCCTTAAATTTTTCTAGGGTTTCATCTTTGGTTCTAAGTAAATAGACCCAAAATTTCCTACTATAGTCATCTACTATAGACAAGAAATACCTACAGTTTCCATGTGTACTAATTCTTTCCGGACCCCACAAATCAGCATGCACATATTCAATTTTCTGTTTTGCTAAATGTGTTCCAGGTTTAAAACAAAGCCTATGTTGTTTACCTAGCACACAAGTTTCACAAAAATTTAATGAAGTTAAAACTTCCTTACCAAGCTGTCCTTTTTGTTCAAGGACCTTCATACCTTTTTGACTCATATGCTCGAGTCCGAAATGCCATTTCTTGACATTTTCTTGTGAATCAATAACTGGTGCTGCAAGGTTAGTTAAACTAGAATACATGCCACAAAGTACATATAAGCTATTTTTATTTTTAGCATAAGCAAGTACTTTGTTATTTCTAAATATTTTAAGACTGCCTGATTTAATTCTATTTTCACATCCTAAATCATCAAGAACTCCTACGGAAATTAAATTTCTCTTAAGATCGGGAATATGTCTAACATTAGTTAACAAAATAGAATTTCCATTGTCTAATGTCAAAGGTATGCTGCCTATTCCATATATCATGCATGTGTTATCATTACCCATAAAAACAGTTTCAGGTTCAATCATTTTATAGTCCTTAAACCATCCTTTATTCGGACACATTGAAAAGAACATCCGGAATCAACTATCCAATCAATGCTATTTCTGTTATTAGATGAAACAAGTACTTCGGATATGTTATTTTCGTTCACAGTAGGATTAGGTTCATTATTATTCTGTTTCTGTTTCTGTTTCTTTAACCATGAATAGCAATTTTTTCTTAAGTGTCCTGGTTTATTGCAATAATAACATTTTCTGGTTTCTCTAGGTTTGAAAACATTCTTCCCTTTCTTTTTACCCTTTGCACCATTCTGTTTCCAGTTATTATTATTATTAGGTTTTGATTTCACAAGTAGTCCAGTATTGGTATTCCTCTTTTGTTTAAGTTCAAATTCCCTAGCCTTAAGTCCAGAAACAATTAAGTCAAAAGATGGAGCAATTCCAGTGTATTGAACAGAATTCTTAACCACAATATATTCATCTGGTAATGCATTTAACAAGATTACAACAAGGCTAGTAGAATTAACTTCATGCTCAGTTCCTTTTAACAGTAGATTCAATTTGAATAAGTCATCTATATTGTCATCAATAGATTTATTTAAGTTCAGTTTGAAAGCAAACAGTGAGCATTTAACAAAAGCTATATTAGTTACTGTAGGTAAGGAATATAGTTGTTCCAACCTGTTCCAAAGATCTAGTGCAGTTACTGCATCATCTACCTTTCTCAGCACTGGGTCTGCTAAATTTAGAATCAACAGATTATATGTTTCTTCATTTATTTCTACATTTTTAGCAAGCATATCCTTCGGCCATCGTTCTGGATCTGATTCAAGTGCATAAGACACTTTATAATGTGAGAGCAATGCTCCTTTTTTTCTTTTTCCAACTTTGGAAATCTATTTTCCCATCGAATTGGGATATCTCAATCCTATTGGATCCCATTCTGTTTATCCGAAAGACCAGTATTTAAATAAAATAGATCTAAAACATAAATCTAAGAAACACTTGTACTATCGATTTGATTGAGAATATTTATAAAAATATACTCAGTCTAACACAAATATAAAAAATAAAATCAGTAGTATACAAAGGTTTATGAAACCTTTAAAGATTCCAGATCCAAAGATAAACAAGAAGACAACCATAGCTCCGATACCATTGTTGGGTTTTAAACCCTGAATTAGTCTTGTTTAAACTTTTGCCAAAGATAAAAACAGAAAATAAAGAACACAACCGAAATTACAGTGGTTCCCATACTACACTGAAACAATGTAATCGTGGTACATCCACGTTGAGCCTCAACAAGAGAGCTCACTGCACTATGTGAAACAAGTTTTACAAATACAAGGTGAGAGGAAAAACCTTCTCAGAAAACTACAAGAACAAATACCGTCTAAACAAGAATCTAAAAAACCAAGATTCTACCGTACCACGCAGGGCATAAATCCGAACAGATTAACTATATACAACCAGCAATATACAGTAGACAAGAAATGCGACTTCCTACCGCACATCATAAG
>JAHSUH010002567.1:0-13813 GCA_025388415.1 Cynanchum wilfordii
AAAATAGTAGGGATTATAAAAAATTTAAAAAAAAAATTAAAGACAAAGATTAAAGCAATAAATCCCATATACACAATTACAGAGAAGCACAAGATAAATGGGGAAGTGAAAGAAATTTCAATATTTATAGAGCACTTTTGCTTTTTGTGAACATGCCAATTTAAGTTGGATTACATTCTATAATTTTTTTCTTTGGTGACAACATCATAACTTGTAAAGCACCTCATCAAGGTAATCAATATCAAGATCATTCCAAACATGAATCTTTGAAGGCGACTACTACCACAAACGACGCTCTTCATCTCCTAACCCTTCCTCCTCCTCCTCTTCCTCCTCTTATGCTAGCTTTCTCCACTATATTAATTTGCTCCTAATCCTCTTTCTCTTAGGCCGTAAGGGGGGAAATGTGAATCAAATCTAAGTGATGGCAAAGGAAAACATCAACTTGAAATCCTCGGCTATGTGCAATTTGTTGTTTTGCTTTTCAATCCGGAAGAACCTATCTACCTCAAGCCTTAATCCGGAGTCGGAGACGGAAATGTAGGAGTGGCAGAGAAGGGGACACATAGAAGAGAAAAAAGAGATAAAGAGAGCTAATTGCTAAGGGAGGGGAAGATTGAGAGCTTGAATAGATCGTGTAAATTCCTTTTCAATCAAGAATTTTAAGAATTTGGCATACCAAGGGACTTAATTGAGGGAAGATTGACAATTAATTGAGAGAAAGAAATGGAAGGAAGATTGATGATTTGAATTGATTATGTAATTTCCTTTTCAATAAAGAATAAAATTACAATAGAAGAGAAAAGAGAGAGAAAGAGAGCTGATTGCTAAGGGAGGGAAAGATTGAGAGTTTAAAGTGATTGTGTAAATTCCTTTTCAATCAAGAATTTTAAGAATTTGGCATACCAAGGGACTCAATTGAGGGAAGATTGACAAATAATTGAGAGGAAGAAATGGAAGGAAGATTGATGATTTCAATTGATTATGTAAATTCTTTTTCAATAAAGGATAAAATTACAATAATACCCTTAAAAAAATATCAAAACTACTTCATGTGTCATCAAACTCTTGTAATCTTATATATATAAGATATATATTACGATAATTGGTATGCTAGTAAATATGATATTCGATTAATCATTTTGGTTTTATAATTTTAATTTTTAACTTTTTATTTTTTTAATTCTTGAAATCATAAGAAATATTCTCAACAAATTATTGGAAGATTTATGCTACTATTTAATTAACTACAGAAGATGAAAGAGAGTCTTCTTAGGAATGAACTTCATAGTACTCAATGGGAAAGTGAGAGTTTTTCTTATGTTTGCCGCGTATCCCATTATTCCAATAGTTGGAAGGCTATAAGGAGTAGGAAAAATATGGTAATGATGACAATTTTTTCCGAGTATTCCCTTTGCAATTAGTGCTCTCAACTAGTTGTACTCTTCAGCTTATTATATATTTGATGTTCAATACGGACAGTCCGTCAATAAAATATAGTAAATAAGTTTATGCCCTGTAAAAAGTATAATTGATCAATTGGTTCTAAAGATAAGAGTTCCTATAGAAAGAAGACAACAAATGTTTAATACGAGTCCATTAAAAAGTTTAATACTCTTGAAGAGTCAAGAGATATAAAAATAAATTAGCTCTAAAAGAAGTTCAAGTGTCTAAAAATACTGAAAAAGTATAAAATAATGATATCTTAATATGTTATGTTTCTACGAAAAAATAATTGAATCAAAAATAAATATTTATCAACAATATTATACATATATATTGAATGGGTTGTTCTAGATTAATTGAATGGAGATAAATAGTTATCAATTTTGTAAATTCAATATTTGTTTACATTAATATAACATTTCTCCTATTTTCTCCTTTTAATACGTTTAAAAAGTATTAAATTTAAATATTAGTTCGTACTAACAAAATTTTTAATATTATTAAAAAAAAAAATGGAAAATAAAGCTTTAACAGAACTGAATTATTTTGGGTCGGTCAATTCCATTTTAGAAATAATATAATTCAATCTATTGAAAACTAAAATAAAATAAAATCTTCTAATAGAAAAACTATTCATACATATAACAACAAATTACTCTCAATAACTTAAAAATATTATAAAAATTGTATAATATGTGAATAACACCTTTTCAAGTTATCTTGTGTAGTGAGTCTCAATAATCTTCTAAACTTTGGGACACCTATACCTTTGCACAAAAGCACAAAAAATTATCAAATAACAGTTCAAATAATTGGAAACAAAATACTAAAATTATATGCGGAATTTCTAAGACAGTCACTTCGACAGTGGAATCGCCAGGTTTTTGGGAATTTGTTTGATCGAAAATTCAGGTTTCTAGCAAGACTAGCCGGGGTACAAAGGAAGATGGAATTTCAGCTGACTGACCATCTGCAGAACTTGGAAGCCTCTTTGCGGCTGGAATTGGACTCGATCTTGAAACAAGAGGAAATTTTCCGGCAGCAGAAATCTAAAGTATCGTGGATAAGAGAAGGCGAAAGAAATACGAAATTCTTCCATCTAACTACACCGATCCGAAGGAGGCAGAATTATATTTGGCGACTCAAGACAGCAGATGATGTGTGGTGTGAAGATCCGGTTGTGCTCAAGGAGATGGTCCGTAATTTCTATATCAATCTTTACACTAGTGAACCGGGTGTGAGGTGTTCCAACAGGGATTGGGACTTCCCATTGTTAAATCATGCAGATAGAGGGTGGCTAAACCGCAGGCTCACTATGGGTGAGTTATTTGCAGCAGTGAAAGACATGGGACCTTTTAAAGCCCCGGGGCCGGATGGGTTTCCATCGTGTTTTTTCCAGAAATATTGGCACATAGTAGGAACGAAGATCTTTGAGACGGTAGAAAGGATGTTCAGAACTGGAACTGTACCACCCCACTTAAATGAGTCAATTATATGCTTAATTCCTAAGGAAGCCGCACCGGAATTCCTTACACAATTCGGACCCATCTCCCTGTGTAATGTGCTCCTAAAGATGGTAACCAAGATTTTGGCAAATAGACTAAAATCGGTAATGCAGAAACTCATGGGACCGTACCAATCCAGCTTTATTGCTGGTAGATCAACAACCGATAGCGTTATTGTGGCACAAGAATTAGTCCATTCGCCGACAAAGAAGAAAGGGAGGATGGGGGGTTTTGTACTAAAGGTGGATTTGGAGAAGGCTTACGATCGGGTTGATTGGAAATTTTTGGAGCAGGTCCTACAGATTACAGTGTTTCAAACCAGTTTTGGTGAAATTGATTTTGGACTGTATCACATCTGTGGAGCTGTCGGTTAGCTGGAATGGTGAGTGCTTGGAGCCTTTTAGACCATCCCGAGGGCTAAGGCAGGGAGATCCCTTGTCACCATACTTATTTGTGTTGTGCATGGAGGTTCTTAGTCAACGAATTGTTCGAGCAGTCCGGGATCGGGAGTGGGCAGCCATAAAACCGAAGAGATCGGGACCAGCTATCTCTCATATCTTCTTTGTCGATGACCTACTGTTATTTGGGGAGACTTCATTCTCTCAGGTGCGAATGATGGAATACATCTTGGCGGACTTTTGTGGAATTTCAGGTCAAAGAGTCAATCGACAAAAATCAAGAATCCGGTTTTCCCCGAATACACCCTCGTATCCGAAACATGCCATCTATTCCGAATTCCGGGTACAAGCGACTACGGACCTAGGAATTTATCTCGGTATGCCTTTGTTTCATGGAAGGGTGCGGAGAAGAAGTTTCAATCATGTATTAGAACGGGCCCATAAGAAGTTGGCGGGATGGAAACTGAAGGTTCTGTCCCGTGCAGCTCGTCTGGTATTAATCAAGTCGACACTTATGGCTTTACCGACTTATACTATGCAGGCTATGTTACTCCCTAAATGTATTATTCAAAGCTTGGAGCAGCTTTGTCGTAACTTTTTTTGGGGATCTTCCGGACAACAGCGGACTATGCACACGGTAGCTTGGAAACGTATTTGCAAACCCAAGGAAAGTGGGGGCTTGGGCATTCCAAACCTACGGGATATGAACGAGGCTTTGGTGGCAAGCAAAGGGGGGTGGTGGCACACAACAGAGTGATGAGGATGTGACCTCTACATTGCTTAATGCTAAATACGGAGGGTGGCGAACTTTGGTGAAAGGGGAACATAAGAGTTCTTGCTCCTCAACATGGCGCAAGTATAGTGAAGGCCGCAAAGTGGGTGGTTTAAGGTATAGTCTGGGAGGTTAAAGATGGAGGGAAAATTCTGTTTTGGCATGATGTGTGGGTGGGTACTGTACCACTCAACCAACAGTGCTCTACGGAAATTCCAAGGGAGCAATGGAACCTGCAGGTCCGAGAGTATTATACTGGAGGGTAATTGGAGGTTTGATCTCGCTTAATTCTCTCCTACCAAGAAAATCTCTTGAATACCATTGCCGGAATTACTCTATTGCCACCGGGATCGATTCCGATAACCCCCGATGGGCACGGCCAGCCATGGGAGATTTACCGTCCAAGCTGTCCGGAATATGCAACCCAAGAGGGAAGGGGGCGTGAGAATATTTGGAGCAGAATTTGGGAGTTCCAGGGCCGGAAGAGCATCGCCGACCCCGTGGACGACCTTGCGGAATGGTCTTCCTACTTTGGAGATGTTGTGGAGGCGCAAAGTTGTTCTATCACTTGTATCAGGTGGTGCGGCAGAAGGGCCACGTCTAGTCTTCACATTGCTAGGGATCGCCCCTTTTGCGGCATTAGACATGGAAGCTAGTTTTGGATAACGACGCTTGGTTTCGGTTTTTTGGCTCTTTGGATATTAGGAGCTGGTTTTGTGATTGGTTTCGGTTTTTTGGCTCTTTGGATATTAGGAGCTGGTTTTGTGACTCCTTTGATGGAGCAATTGTAGATAGGTGTTTTGGTAGGAGATGGCCGGATGTCTTTAGACAGGTTGTATATGATTTATGGATTAACCATACGGCTAGATACCATAGATCTAATCACGTTTTGGAGGAACCAGATGCCCTTGCTAAGAAAAGCCTCTTTAGGATTAATGAGCCGCTCTTAACAATGGAATAGGGTTTCGGTTTGTTTGGCACCTTTTTTGCCTGGGTTGTTTGTACAACCTCTTTCTTTTTGAATACATACTCGGTTTTACACAAAAAAAAAAATTAATTAAAAATGTTAAAAATTACTTACTAGTAGAATAAGATAAACATAATCTTGATTCAAAATTCTTTTAAGTCTACTACTTAAGTAGAAGAAGGAGGAGAGTGTGGGAGAGTAAATTTGAAATAGAAGATGAAAGAGAGTCCGAACAGTAAACTTGAAAGAAAAAGAAGAAGAGTGTAACTTTTTTTTAAAAAAAAAAAAATCAATAATGACTTGTCATTTCATTTCATGTCATATTGATTTTTTTTTTTAATTCAACAAATAAAAATATTGTGTATATATATATATATATTCTTTTTTGTTTTGATAAATAAATATATATATATATATATATATATATATATATATATATATATACTCTTCAATTAGTGGTTGTTATATTATATATATGAGAATAATTTTAATTTTTTTATTTATTTGAATAAAATATGTTTTTATGTAAATATATAATATAATTTATTAAATTATTTACTTAAGAACATAAATACAAAGTTTTAATTAAAATTACACCAATTTTTTTATTAAATTTTAAAAAAATTAATTAATTGAAAGAGTTAAAAAAGTAAAAATATAAGAATATTTTGTTATTCACATGTTTTGAGTTATTTTTTTAAAAAAAATTATTAATGGATTGTCATTTCACGTCACATTGGACTCCTTTTTATTATTATTTTAAATTCATCAAATAAAAAAAAATATTGTAAATATGTATATATATATATATTAATTATTGGTTGTTATATTATATATAAGAATAATTTTAGTAATTTTTTTTATGTAAATATATAATGTAAATTTATTAAATTAATAAAAATATTAAATTACTTATTTCAAGAATATAAATACTAAGTTTTAAATTAAAATTACAAAAATTTTTTACTAAACTTAATAATAATAATAATACTAATAAATTTAATAATTAATTGAAAGAGTTAAAAAGTAAAAAAAAAAAGTAAGAATGGGTTTTATTTGTTTATTTATTTTTTAATTATTATTGATTTCTCATTTCATGTCGTATTAGATTTTTTTAAAATAAATTTATAAAAAAAAAAAATATTGTGTATAAAATGTGTGTATATATATATATATTCTTCAATTATTGGTTGTTATATTATATATGAGAGAACAATTTTAGTAATTTTTTTATTTGAATAAAAGTTTTTTTTTATGTAAAAACAAATCTTAAATTAAAATTACTTGAATATATAAACACAATTCAAAACAATGAAATTTTCTTTACAAAAATATATATAATATTATTTTAATATTATAATATATTATAATTTCAATTGAAAGCACACAATAAGTCAACTGGTTTTTACATCACCTTGTTAAATATAATATAAGTATGGACAATTAATCAGACCTCACCATCTATTTTCATTGTTTAAATCTTTGAACATGAAAAAAATTATTCAACTCTTTAACAACATGAAAAAACCAAAAACTCTGCCCTTCCATCCTAGAGGGAGGAGAGTAGAGCTTTTGTGTTCCCACCTTGTTAAATATAAATAATTATAATAATAATTAATAATAAATATAATATATATTATGAAAATTATAAATAAAAATTACCATTATTAAAAAATTAAAATTTATAAATAAATTTTTAAAAAGAAAATAAGGATCTACTTTGTCAAAGTAGATCTACCATATTTTGGAAAATAGATAAAAAAATAACAATATTTTGGGAAGAATTTTGAAAATAACTATATTTTGAGAAAAGACTAATATATAAATACTGATTTGTTATTTAAGATACTTATATATCATATTCATCCAAAGTATAATATATATAAATTTTTGACACACGAATCTATTTCAAAAATGATATAAACTTTTGGCCAAACAATCTGCAATTTCCTAATGTCACGACCCGGACCCGTAAGCTCATTCCGTGACTATGGGACTAGCAGCCCCCATGTCAACTACTTAGTGTTGTCTTCACTACACCAAAAAAGGATATCGCGAGTTGACTATGAGTACTTAAACTCATTCTTATATATCATTACACATTTACTTATCATTTCGATGTGAGACGGGATATCACACCTAATGTTTTCCATCTTTTCGAATTTTATTTTCTCTAATTAAAACAATTATGTTTATTAAAAATTTTGAGAGCACCGTGAAATTTAAATTGAAGGAAACGAATGAATGAGTCCCAAACTATGATAGTGCATTTAAGTCAATCTACATCTAAATTAATCTCCATTTAAAATCGAGTTGGTCCATTGCGGAAAAAAAAACCTCGACTCTATTTGTTTTGAAAAAATTTAACTTCTATCATGATATATATATATATATATATATATATATATATATTTAGATAATATTTTGAGGGAAAGAAAAAAAAAATTAATCAAAAATTTTGAAAGGATAAAATTGGTATTTAAAGTGCTATATTAGTAAATAGTAACACATAATATATTCCGATTATCAAAAAAAAAAAACACATAATATATTTTTTATTGTAAAGAGATTTATTAAACCAAATTATTAAACCAAACATGTTGAAGTACTTCTAATGTTTTAAATATTTAAAATCTAAAACTTTTAAAGTTGATAAAAACAAATAATATGATTACGCGGTTTATAACATTATAAATATATTTCAAGAATTTTTTTTTTAAAAAATAAATAATAAATTAAAAACAAAATTTAATATTATATATATTTTTTTTTTTTTGGATGAATGTTAATATATATTCATTTGCATCTAGACAGAATGGGTTATACATTATTAAAATATAATTTTTAACCTTTTAATGTCAAAATATAACTAAATTTATATATTTTGAAAGAGAGATTATCTCAATTCACAGTTGCTTTCTCATCTTCTTACGGCCGATTTGTTTTGCCTTTTTCCGCTTTCCGAATTTGAAGGGTTTTTTCAATAATTCTTCAGAAGGAGGAGACGACTTATATCACCAGTGTTTGAAGAATTTTGAAGCCATCTCTTGATTTTCATGGCTGAGGAAGTAAATCGCACCGTCTATGTTGGTAAACATCTTTACCTTATTATTATTGTTAAATTATTCTTAAAGTTTTGGTCTTTGTTGTACTGGATTGAATGTTGGAACTGTTCCTTAAAGTTCTAGGTTAGGTTTAAGGTTTTCCATTTTTTCAACTGAATTTTATAATAGTTGATATGCTTGCTGATTTTGTTCAGTCTAATGTCCCCTTCTCGTTTTTCTATCTTTTGTTTTATTTACCCAAATTGGCCAGTTTCGATATATTATACAAGATTTTCCTCTCTGTATTCGGTTCAAGCCGCTACAGATTTTCGTTTGAAAGTTTATAAAATTTTTAGGTTTTTTTTTTTTTTTTTGAAAATTTGAGACATTTACTTGAGGTTTGAATAAGGAGAATTATTATTATTATAAAAAGATTAATTTCTCGGTATTTGTACAAATTATTTTTGTTTTTATTTTTTAAGATTCTTTTTCATGATAGAATGATGCTAAGACTACGGCCTTTGGAAAATTACAACTCTATATCTCGCTTTTTCATTATTTGATTTGGATGTTTAAGGTTTTACTTTTATCTACTCATAAGTCACTGAGTCATAGTACAAGGCACTGAATTCTTCCCTTATTATTACTTAACGTTTTCATGATATGTTTGTGTCTGCAATGCATTTACCATTTCTCTCTAGTTGTCTGAGTTTGATGCCTGACTTCTCTGTTGGCTGGGTTGTTCTATTGCATTTGTTTTATACTTGAATTTGAACTTATTTTACTAAAAAAAATTTCATTTTTATATTATTGCTCGTTTCTGTCTCTTTATTCTGTTCCTTTTTCTTCCATCAAACTCTCATGTACGATATGTTCATATCTTTGATACAGGCAATCTAGCATAGTACATCATTTGGACATTTACATCATATCTTTGTTCTCTAACTACTCATACTGCATAACATCACATATCATATAGCAAATTTCAAAAGTATGGAATTTGACTTCATTTACATTTACAGTGTAGCAGACTAAGCAAAGATGGCGCGCTTACATCGAATCCTCCTTCGAAATTTAACCACATATTCTCTTCATGCTACGCCTAAATCCTCAACCACTCTCGAGGAGATAAGCATGCTTGCAATGTGTGGTCATCTCGATGAAGTTTTTGCTATCTTTTCTACCGTAGAGGCAACGTATTCTTCACAAGCATATGCCACCCTCTTCCATGCTTGCGCGCGATACAAACGACTCGATTTAGGCCGAGCCATCCACCATCATATGCTCGCCCATCACAAGATCACCGCCTGTTTAACTGATTTGTACAGCAACAACCACCTGATTAATATGTACGCGAAATGTGGAGACTTGAATAGTGCACACCTATTGTTTGATGAAATGCCTCACAAAAACATTTTCTCTTGGACTTCTTTGGTTTCAGGTTATTCTCAACATGGGATTAGCGATAAGTGCTTTGATGTGTTTTCTAAGATGCTAGCTCATTTTAGACCTAATGATTTTTCTTACACAAGCGTGCTATCAGTGTGTGATCGCTTTTGCGGCATGCAAGTGCATGCCCGTGTACTCAAAACTGGTTTTGATACATGTGTATATGTGGGAAATGCTTTGATTGCAATGTATTGTAAGAAAACAGATATGGGTCCTTCTAGATATGCTGATGATGCCATTGAGAATCAGGAGGCGTGGAGGGTGTTTAGCCGGATGGAATTTAGGAATTTGGTTACTTGGAATTCAATTATTGCAGGATGTCAAATGCTTGGACAATATGCTAATGCCTTGAATTTTTTCACCTTGATGCGTAGTGATGATAGTCTTGGGTTTGATCGTGCAACACTGGTAAGCATAGTTTCTGCTCTTTGTGCTGCAGGTAAAACTGATTATTTTTCAGTGCTTAAATGTTGCTTTCAATTGCATTCTCTTATTATGAAGTCTGGTTTTCTTGGACATGTTGTAGTGATGACTGCACTGCTTAAGGCCTACTCAACCCTTGGTGCAAAGGTGGGTGATTGCCTTAAGTTGTTTTCAGAGAGAAATGGATGTGGAGATGTTGTTTTATGGAATGAAATTATTGCAGTTTTTGCTGAAAGGGATCCAATGGAGGCTTTTCTTCTTTTTATCCAGTTGCAGAAAGAATGTATACGACCAGATTGTCATGCTTTTTCAATTGTTCTGAAAGCTTGTGGTGGATTTGTAACCGATAGACATGCCCTGGCTGTGTACTCCCAAGTAACTAGAATTGGTTTTGCAGAAGACACAGTTCTCCAAAATTCCTTGATTCATGCACTTGGAAGGTGTGGCTCCATAACACGAGCTCTTCAAGTTTTTAATGCAATGGGAACAAGGGATGTAGTTTCTTGGAATTCAATATTAAAAGCTTTTGCTTTGCACGGGCAAGCTAAGGAAGCATTGAACTTTTTCAGACAAATGGATGTTGAACCCGATGAATCTACCTTTGTTGCACTCCTCTCAGCCTGCAGTCATTCTGGCATGGTGAATGAAGGAACTCAAATATTTAGTACCATGTTTGAAAAGTATGACATTGTTCCTCAACTTGATCACTATGCCTGTATGGTTGATATTCTAGGTCGATCTGGGAATCTACTGGAAGCTATGAAGATCATAAGGAAAATGCCAATTGAACCAGATTATGTGGTGTGGAGTGCTTTACTTGGAGGCTGTCGGAAACATGGAGAAAGACAGTTAGCTAGGTTTTGTGTATCAAAACTAAGGGAATTGGACCCAGAAAATTCACTAGGATACGTATTAATATCTAACATATACTGCTCAGCTGGTAGTTTTGGTGAGGCAGGTTGGATTAGGAAGGATATGAAAGGACTTGGGATAAAGAAGGAACCAGGCTTGAGCTGGACTGAAATAGGGAATCAAGTACATGAGTTTGCTTCTGGGGGAAAAGAGCATCCACAGGGAGAGGCTATTCGGTCTAACATAAGAAAATTTATTTGGCAGTTAAGAGGGATAGGGTATGTTCCTGAAACTACTTTGGCATTACGCGATCTTGAAGAAGAGCAGAAGGAGGAGCAACTATATTTCCACAGCGAGAAGCTGGCTTTTGTGTATACATTGATGAATAATACCGGCAATTCTCATGGTGAGGGGAATGCTATAAGAATCATGAAGAATATTCGTATATGTCCTGACTGCCATAACTTTATGAAGCTTGCATCCAAACTAGTTCCGAGGGAGATAATTGTGAGGGACTCAAACCGCTTCCATAGTTTTCAGAAAGGAATGTGTTCTTGCAATGACTACTGGTGACTTATAATCTCCAACTGAATGGAGCTGATATCTGAGTATAACATAACATGTCTACTCCATTTGATAACGAAGCAATCAAGAACTCATGATTAAATTTGAACAAACATATCCTTTGGGTAGCCTCCAACTCTCTTTACTTTAGCCAATTTAACATGAGTTAAAACTATTACAAGGATATGAATAGATGGATAGCTGCTGAACTCATCATCTCATATTTGGTGGAAAAGGAGGAGAGAATGAGAGAGCATAAGGATGTGAATGTTAATTTAGCTTCATTCTCAAAAGAGAACAAGAGTAAGGATATGGTGAGGTTTTCTTTAGAGTTAGTTTTGTATTTTGTAAGAGTAACTTGAGCCGAATTTGAATTGTGTGATAGTTGTATGAGATGTTTAACGTAAAAAATGAAAACAAGATAAAAGAGGACATGATAACTGCAGATGCATTACAAAAATGTAAAGAAAGGTACTCTATAAACTCTTATTTGTGATTATTTATTTATTTTTAACTTCACTAAATTTATTAAATTGATTATTTTGTCTTATGTAAGTGATTGTATGCTTTGTCTTATTACCAATGAGTAATGATTAATGATGTTTGTACTTAATTATAAAATAAAAAAAATTTGTACATCTATGCAAGCTTGATAGAACTTTTTATAACCTTATAAAAAATATATATTTGGATTTACTAGCAATCTCATCTAAACACCTATTAGAGAAAAATAGAAGAAAAAGTAAGTATAAGAACAACTTTGACTATATTTTTGATAACTCTACTTTTTGTAGAGTTATTGCTAATCTTTTAAGCTTGATTTAAGTTAAGAAGGAGTGATATGTCTATTATTTTTGGTATTTTGTGCTTATTTCTATTGATTGTTGTGTGGTTGTTTTATTTAGGGAAAAATTGAAATTTAAGGAAAATAAGTGAAGCTCAAAAACCTTCATCAATTTAGGGAGCGTGATATAGCTTCTATCACATTCATTGATACATAAGCAAAAAAAGGGGAAGTTTGATTTTTAGAGCAACATGTTATTTTGGTTTTGGTATCTTTGTTTTTCTTGTTTGCATTTTGATTTCTGTTATTTTGTTTTCTTTTTCCTAGAGTTTGATAGCTTCATTTGTCTTTAATAAATTGGGGCTTTGATTGATGAATTTGATGGTTTATTATGTGAGAAGAAGTGTTGCTAAAACGATGTGTTTTTGGCGCCGTTGCCGGGGACTGTTTTTAGTTTTTATTGTGAAGTTAGTAAATTTTGTGTGGTTCATTTTTGTTGTTATTCACCGAGATCTTCACTGGTCTTTTACAGGATAAACTCACCTTGTATGAGTAAAAAATTGAAGAAGAAGAAAGATGAAGTATTATCGGAAGAAGAACCCGAGATAGAGAGGTTTTTTAGAAGAAGGAGAAAGGCACAAGCTGAATTAGAGGAATCAAACATAAGTGACCACGCTGAATTAAAAAAACCAGTAGTTATGGACCAACAAAATGCGGGACAGCAGTTGCAACAACAAGGAGTTGAACAGAATAGAATCTTGTAGTTCCGGCAGATGACAGGAATCAAGCTATCAGGCAAATTGAGCATCCAAACTGCTTCAACACATCCAAGAACAAAATGAAGGACAACGAAGATCTCAATTTTTACTCATACAAGCTGAGTTTATCCTGTAAAAAACTAGTGAAGATCTCGGGGAATAACAACAAAAATGAACCACACAAAATTTACTAACTTCACAATAAAATCTAAAAACAGTCCCCGACAACGGCGCCAAAAACTTCTTGTGCAAAATATGGAACATAGAGTGCAAGTATACATGGTCAACAAGTAATATAGTACTAAGTACTGGACATCGATCTCACAAGGATTGTTTAGAAAATATTGTGAAACGCACGTAACAAAGTGTGGATTAAAAATATATCAAAAGATGGTTTGTTGACTAAATCTACTCGAAACGTAAATGCAATTAAACAATTAAGCAATTAATAAAAATAGTGAACAAATCTTAACGCAGATAATTTGATCAAGATTATATCAAATTAATTGAGCACTAGACTAATTTTCCCTTATTATGTATTAAAGATCATCAATGCTGATCGATGCTATGACAATGTTAAGACAATTAATCCATAATTCCTAAAGCATATGCACGTTTTTCAATATTCCATACTCTAAGTTCATAAAAACAAACTCATACTGCCTACTAAGTCCATAAAATAAGACCTAATGCTAAGCGTGAAAATCATCAAGATCTGTGCAAGGTAACAGTATAAGTCCATACAACCACAAAATTGACATCATAGAAATCAATCAAGCACCATCTATATCATATATTATTAAACCCCAATCTTTCCGGGATCTAAAGCTTAACTCAATTGTTAACTAAAG
>JAHSUH010002574.1:0-62946 GCA_025388415.1 Cynanchum wilfordii
AGTATCTCTAGTCATTTATGCTTTTTTTTCTGCTACACTTTTAGCAAATGCCACCTCGGAAAAACGCTTACTCAGTGAAATCGCAGGCAGACTATCGAAAAATTTCTGTTGAAGAAATATGCGAACGTATTTTTTGCACAATTCTCGTGTTTTTAGCTTCTCTCACCGTTCCCTTTGCAGCTTGCGCCACCCTCGTATTCCTTTCGTTTTTGAATGCCTAAATTGGACTGCTAACAAGGGGAAAAAAAATGTTAGCGCTCTATTAGATATGTTCGAAGTAAGTCTAATGGATGTCGAGAAATGGGAAAGGGTCTCAATAGTTTTCGACCAAAAAATGCATGCTTTGGCCTTAGATAAGCAAAGGCAACAGCTTATTTTTTCAAAAGAAATTATGCAGCAGCTGGAGGTTCTATGGTGTTTTCTCACCGATGGTAAAAACAACTCTATCACTGAAGATGTATATAAATTCTTTCACAATAACTTATATACATATTTTCTCGGAGTGGTTGAAGTGAGTGTGCGAACAGCTTGGCTTTCTTCAATAAATGCTGACTTTTTATCTGACTGTAGAAATGGTCAAGATGTCAGTTTTGAGGTCTTTTGCCTATCAATGCTAGAAGTTGCAGATAACTGGACTTTCTCACGAGAACCTGGGGATTTTATCACCTTTCTCAAGGGCATTGTTTCTTTCCTAGTTCCGCCGTCTAAGCCGCCGCGGTTCAATGTTAGGTCTTCCTTCTCTCTTAGGGATGGAATGTTTTTTTCTGGTGGAATTATAGAAAAAGTGTCCCATGATGGTCGCATAGAATACATTAAGTTAGGTAACTAGCGAGAAGAAAAATTTTCTACTCCTCTTCTCAGAAAAAAATTATATTTGATGATAGATGTAAAAAGTTATTATTGTGAGGATATCAATGCTCTTTTCTTTCAAGAGCTCAAGCTTGCGTTCAGCATTTTCATTTATCAACATGTCTGCATGATTTGAGGTTTTCTACGATAACTTGTGAATAATTATGTTCTTCTTTCTCCAACGCAGAGTTTATAATTTTCCTGAAGTATAAAGCAGCAATAATGCTTAATCATATGACTTCTTTAAAGTATAGGTTCAACCAACAGCAGCTTCATCATGTCTATATCAACCATAGCATACATAGTGTTTCTTCTATTCTTGTCATTTTATCAGCATTTTGTATTCCATTCGGGGTTGCCATTATTTTAGCCAGCGATTCGATCAGGGAAGTTACTTTTCGTTATGATAACGTGAGCAGATATACTTATGTAAGAGGTCCTGAAGATGCCTACCCATTTAAATTCGACTTCAATGACTCGAAGTACTCCACAGGGACGATCACTAGGCTGAATTTTTCTCTAGTAAGGAGTATGTCTGCCCCAATTATGATTCAGTATGGTCTCAAGAATTTCAATCAAAATTTCTTGAAATATGCAAAATCGTTAGACAAAAAGCAGCTTCAAGGGGCTAAAAATTTTATTATTAGTGACTGTAATCCTTTTCGTTATCCAGGAGAACTTCAAAACGAAAATGTAGAGGGATATTATAGTCCTTGTGGTACGATTGCTTGGAGTTTATTTAATGATACCATATCTCTTTATAAAACTCCAGAGGATCTTATATGTGATGGAGGAGCATTCGATGCGATTGGAACCAGCCTTCTTGATTCGAATAGATGCGTAAAAAAAGGAATAGCACTCCTTAGTGAAGTTAGAATTCGCCATGAATCACCTGCCTATACACGTAATCTCGGACCCATGTGGACGGGCAAGGGGAATGCGTCGTCAAGTAATTTATTTTTAAAACATGGGTATTATTATGCCGAAGCTGGACATAAAATTCCTTCCATTACAGATGAGGATTTTATTGTTTGGTCTAGTGTTGCTTATCTGCCTTATTTTCATAACAATTATCGAATTCTTAATACTGATCTGGAAGCTGGTGATTATTATTTTAATATACTAGAGCAATATGACGTAGCATCATTTTCAGGTCAAAAATATGTAAGGCTTCTATCATACAATTGGTTGGGAGAGAAGCAATATGTGCTGGGTATTTTTTTAGTAACTGCAGGGTGCATTTTTTTTGTGAATGCAGTAGCTGTGCTAGTCTTGAAATATGTTTCTTATAAAAAAAATGTGTAATCCTGTATATTTGTCTTCATTATATACGCTGCAAATTGCTATTGTGTACTGCTATTTTATATATTTTTATTGATTTAAACATGTACAATGTTCATGTGCGCTGACTTTTTTTTAAAGAATTTTTCAAGTGTGTTCTGATAGAACATATGGTACAATCTTTTTAAAAAACAACAACGGAGAGTTGTCCTCATGAAGGACGACGGCCTGCATAGATAATGTTTAAGGAAGAGATTACACTTTATCTTTTCATTGCTTTTGGAGTTATTGAACTGTAATATTTAAATTAATGTGATTCTAGCGGCTTGGTATAGGTCTCCTATTTTTCTTCATGGAATAAAATAGGAAATTTACTTTTAGAATTTGTTTTTTTGTATGCCTACAACAAACGACAGTTTACTAGTTTAATAGTTATTGTGTTTTAGTGTAAGTCTTCTTTTTATACCCATATATATATATATATATAAGGTCAGACTACCTTCAGTTTTGTGTGTAATGTCTTGGCACGACTACATCGACAAAAATCTCATTGGAAGTGGTAACATGCACAGTAGCGCAATTATCGGGCTCAAGGATGGGTCCTATTGGGCCCACGGAGGAACCTTCGTTCCACAACCAGAAGAGATCAAGCATATACAAAAGTGCCTAGAGAATTTATCACTGATAAATTCTTCTGGTATGACAATAAATGGAGTCAAGTTTTTCGGGCTGCAGTCCGGTGTTGATGGTGACACTCGTTATATTTTTTTCAAAAAAGGGTGCTGCTGGAGGATGCATTTATACGACAAAACAGGCATTCATTATCGGCGTTTACGGAAATCCTACTGGTGCTAATTCCCTTCAGGAAGGCCTTCAAGGCCATAATACACAGGAAAAGATAGTTAACCCGGCCTTATGCAATTCAACTGTGAAATTTATTGCAGAATATCTTATTAATTTGGGATATTAAAAGGCAATTGAAACGCACAAATTTATTTCACGTTTGAGTATTCCGTTTGTTTTTGTATATACGTATCGATATATATTGATCCTTCAGATAACTTATATATATATATTTTAACTATCCGACATCAGCTAACTATTATATTAACATCGACAATTATTCCTCATAAAACAAAGGAAAGGTGCCACTCGTTGTCTACTTTTCGTGGAGTTGTGGTAATATGGGCTTTTGGAAAAATTGGCGTATATGTTTCTCTTTTTTTCTTTATTAAGAAAAGAAAAGGAAAGTAAAAGACCAAATCATGTTCTCTACACTTCATATGTGTGATTCAGGAATGATGTGTTGTTGTGGCGGGAAAATGTGTCTAACCTGCTCTCAACTGTGCATAGCATGTAACGGCCTGGTATGTCGAAATTGTATTCCTCCAAATATGCTTCATTGCAAGCGATGCAGCCTTGCGTATCTTCAAAATTATAGACACCGACTTTGATGATTAATGTTTATTGCATTAATATGTCTGAATAACTTAACAAGATGAATACGTAAAGCAAAATTAAAAAACTTTGGTTTGTACACAATCGTACTATTAAAAAATAGTCGCTAGCAAAACAAAGTAACTTTCAGTCTACCTCTCAATATATGTATATTAAGTTTTCGCGCAGCATAGTCATTCTAGCCATTTTTGATAGATTTACTTTGATAGTTTTTTTCAGATACTACTCTCTGTGTTTTCTAGACTGTCAGAGGTTCTAAATATTTTCGCCGCCTTACTTGTTAAATGCGCGCTCAATGCTATCGAAAAGTGTAAGTAGATGTGTTTTACCTGTTGTGAAGGCTACAATGCTGAATGCGCCAAGCTGTTTTTCAATAGCTCCGGCACGCAAACCTTCTGTTTGTATCGGAAAAACCATGCCGACTTTCTTAATTGATGCTGATAGTCCGGGTTTGCTTGAGTGTGGGACTGGCCATCCAGCACAAAGAGGGCGAAGGAAGCCGCTCGTGTGGAAGCGCCGGCATCCTTGGTTTGATCGCCAGTGGTCCTTAGATCTAAAGCGTGTTAAGAAGGGCCCCGAGACGCCGCACTTTCCGGAAGGGATTCCGTTCACTCCCATACGAACGTTTCAGTCCTTCTCAGGGAGGTCTTGGAAGATCAACGCAGGGAGGCGTCGCAAAATCCGGCTCTCACTTAAAAGGGGCCGAAGGAAGCTTTTGTAACCCATTGGTTAATGCACCACCACAATTTAGTTGTCAATCTTTTTTCATGGCCTGTTTCATGTCTTTTTCTCAATCATTTGAACTAAATGCTAATCATGTAGAATGTCGATCGTAAATTTAGGAGTTTCTACTGAAATGAGTAGCACGTGCACTTGAACTCCTTTCCTTTTTGCCACTATCGCTTTTCTCTTGAGTTTTTAAAATTGCTATAGATAATAGATTTCCACATGAAACGTTTCTCTCGTCTCTTCAGTATACTATTAGGCTTGGCTACGGCTTTCTTCTTCACAGACGTCCTTGCTGAGATTAGTTGCAGCTTTAAAACACAGCGATTGGAGTGTGGGAAACTTGCCTGCAGTAAAACAGAGCATATATGCATTCGCTGTGACAAGGATGCCGACTGCTATCCAGCCTCCATGGAGTGTGTCCACGCTGGCGGCAAGTGTCGTGTTAAGACACTGCACAAGGGGTTTAGCCATAGAACAGCGTTGGCAATGGCTGCTGGGCTCATGGTGTGTGGGATCGGTGTGGTTTCGGGGGTTGGCGGTGGCGGTATTCTAGTACCAATGTATGCTTCTTTAATGCAGCTTCCCCTGGAGACGGCAGTAGGAATTTCCCAGGTCACTGTATGCGGGCAGAGCGTCTTAAACGTGTATATGTCTTCCCAAAGAAAGTATGTAGACACCGTGTGGGACCGTCCACTCATCAATTACCAGTATCTGAGCTTGCTGTTCCCACTGGGTCTATTGGGCACCTTATTTGGGGTACTGAATACAGTGCTTCCTGATGTTATACGACTGGCACTTCTCTTTCTCCTACTACTAGTCGTCTTGTATCGTACAGTTCTAAAGGTTCTAAAGCAATATAAAGAAGATATCAGCCAAAAAAATGCCGTAACGGCTGACCGTGACACTTCTACACAGCTGGAGCCACGAGAGGAAACTAACTCAATATCAGAGGCACATGCTGTACAACATATTTCACAAGATCAATATCCCATAAAGGATTTGCTAGAATACGTGTTTTATTTTATAGTGACACTCATATCTAATATTGTTCGTTTATATTGCACGTGTGGTGGTGCAATTTATTGGTTAGCGTTGATTATACCAGCTTTACTTCTTTGGGGGGGCTTTTTTTATACGTATAAAACCTTGAGTGATTTACACCATGTGTGCCCTGCCGCGATAACCTTCCGTTGGGAGCCCAAGATTGCGTTGTATTATCCACTTGTCGCCATCTTTGCTGGTGCCGCAGGGGCAATCTTGGGCATTGGGGGTGGTATGATACTCGGTTTTATTCTTTACGAAATTGATTTGATTCCAGAAGAGGTAAGTGTAACAAGCAACGTGGTTACTTGTTTTATTGCACTTAGCTCAGCCATTTGCGCACTTTTAAAAGGTGACGTGCCCTATGATTTTGCTATCGTTTTCTGTGTGGTTGGTATCATTAGTACACTGCTTGGCAACATGGTTTTCCTGAAAGAAATACGCAAGCGCGGGCTAAGATTCATCATTATTTTGTGCTTGGCCTTTATTGTAGCAGGTTCTTTGGTTGCAACTGGCTCATACGGTATCGTCGATATATTAGATAAGGACGATAAGTCTAGTATCATAAAGATCGGAAGGATCTGCTCTTCATAAATATAGCACTGTTTGTAGAATATTATTTAATCCCGAAAATGTGGGAAATTAATGCAAAAGAAAATTGTTTAGATGCCCTTTTCATACCTCCACATTTCCTTTTACCGCGACAACGCCATCTCCTCGAATCTTAACTCCATTAGTTCGGCTAAATTTGCAGGTGAAAGGAAAAAATGAAGCTTTATATATGCTTATAAATTCTAAAAGTGTTTTTAACCACGTCTTCCTAGAAAGCTCAGAGACAGAAAGTGTATGCGATAGAAAAGAATGATAAATGGGGGAAGCTGAACCGTTCATGTTTACTAAATTCTTCACTTTTTTTTCATATTTGCTCGCTGGAAAGGGATTCGCTTTCAGAAATATCTTGAGCAATTATTCTGATACCTCTTGGTACAGGGCATGTTGTACAGGACATCTTATTTTCATGCGAATATAATTTTTGCTGTTAAAGTGTGCGTTTATAAATATAACATTAATGATTAAGTAGCTTTCTATTGCTTAAGAATTATTTTTTGTTTATCTGCAAATATCTTTATGCATATGAGTTGTTAATTTAATGTTATGTTTCATTATATCTATCAAAGGATTTAAGTCTTAAATGTGAATTTGAAGTGACCTATACGCACATTAAATTGAAAAAAATCTTAGGTGTTTATTCCTGTGCATGAACAAGCGTTTAACAAAGTCTATTTCTGGTTCCATTTATTACTTTATATACATATATACATATGTTGAAGCGACTTTTGGGTGTATTATTTTTATTTTAAATCGGTTAAATTGTAAATATGCAAAAAATTTAGATTGATACACTAAGGTTTTCATTATGTTAACCACTAGTTCAATAGTTTAGCGTTCTTGCTTTGTTTAATTCCAGGGTTCTATAACAATTGGTATTTTTAGTAATATGCTCATGTTGTGTTCAAGGTTTTCTGTGGCGTTTTCACTAAAGGGAAAGTACCCCCGAAATGCTTTGTTTGTAATTAAGAAGGAGGTGTGTACTTTGTGTCTTTTATATAATATTTTTCCTTCCAACAATACAGCGCACCCGAATTATGTCAGTGATACCACTAACAACGAGGTAGATGCCTTCTCTATTGAGCAAAATGTTAGTTCACTTCTACTTGCCTATGAATGGTAACACATGTTAAGGCACACGTGTTGTTCATTATTGATCATATTTAGTGATATAGGGTTCTCTTGTTGTTAGGTTTTATTGTTCTATAATGGTTCTACAAAGAACTAACTATTTTCGATACGGTATTTACAATTTTACTGCGTTCATGTTTTCAGCTACTCAAACCTTTCAGCTTTCTCGAGTTCTTGATCTTTTTTTTTTCTAAAATTGTACGCGGTATTTTTCATAGACTCCTTGTTCTCGGGGCACACTTTGAACAGTGCGCCCCTCAAAACTTGATTATTCGTTCCTTATTTTTAATTGTCGAGAGAGGGTCTATTTTTCTGCCATCTGACCATTGTGTTGAACTACTGGTAAATAATTCCTGTCTTGCGTGCAATTTCACTACACTTTTTACTCCTAATATTATCAAAAGAAAGTGGCGAACACATCATAAACTCACATTAATACTTAGTATATTTATATAAGGAGCAGTCTTACTTTTTTGTCGCACTGATGCGTTAGCCGCCATCTTAAGAACATCAAAAACAGGCATGGCATACTCGGATGCGATAGTGTTTGTATGGCGGTGAGGAGCTATAAAGTTTTTTATGAATACTATTGCTCAGAAGGCCCAAAGTACTCTTAATGAGGATGCATCTTAAATCTTTTTGATGATAAAATACTTAGATTATTTGGTTACTTAGTGTGGATAAATATTCAAACACTAATACTCATACTGCTTATGCCTTTCCCGAGGAGTTTGATCCGAGTGACATATTACTTGTTTTGCCAGATAACAAGAATACATGCTTGCAGTACTCTGTCTCTTAGGATAGGGTAAATGAGGGAGTGAGCCCTGTCACACAGGTTTGAAATGTAGAGCAAAATGTGCATCTGAGCTGAATGCTTAGTGTTATGAATGCTTTGGGGCCATAAATACATTTCTTATACCTTGCAGGCGTGCGGTATGCTGTTACTTGCCCCACTAACTCCCGATATTTTTCATCTTTCAAAGAATCATTTATATTACATCAAAGGTTGTTTTATCTGTAATGGTTTGTGTTTCATTTTCCCTCGGCTGCTCCTTCCATGAATGCATGCTTGGAACAGCAGTTATGCTTCCTCCACAGGTAGATCTCTCCATGGTTTCTTTGGAATTAACTTTTTGACGGTAAAGTTGAAGTTCAAAGTATCTCCTTATCACGGTTCTCTTTCTCATATACACGCATACATCAGCGCAGAGAAGTCTGTGGAGTTTGCTGCTTTTAGACTAACCTTCACGATGTAATGTGTTGCAGCATTGGAGTAGTATGCTAGTACATGGTAATGCGTGTAATGGAAGGGATACATCATCAATGAGAGCATGAAATCGAACGGGGCAACTGACAATCATAATAGAGTCATGATTTTGCCCTCCTATGGGGGCATGTAAGAGTCCCAAGAAGCATGTTATTTGTTGCTATAATGTAACATTAATATCATATGAATTGTTTGAATTCTACTCCCACTAATAAGTACATTTTCTTATTGACTTTGCATAAGCCAGCATATTCTTCACTTTCAATTACATGTTACTATTGACACGATTATATGTTTTGATTAAAAGGCGAGTGATTGCTTAGCTTTCAGAGAAAGCATGATTTTGCGGTCACCTTTCTGTTAATAAAAAAGATTCTAATTTTATTGGAATTGTATTTATTTTTGTTGTACTAATGTTACTATTCGTTCATACCCTCTACTTTGTTTATGCTTTATTCTTTGCTTTTTTATTTGCCTCAACAGAAGCTATTAGCGATTACAAGAAGTGGAAATGGACACATTTAAGTCACTTACGGTAGGTGCAAAATTTAGCCATTCTCAAAACGTTGTCCCTTCAAAACTGTTTTCGAACGGGAGAACGCCTAAACCTTTGATTGGCTCGCTCGAGCTTCTGAATCAGTTAGTCAATGTCGAAGAAAACACCAACTCGAGCAACACTGTCTTTTCACCTCAGCCTAGCCTGAATATTGATATGTTTGGAAGTGCTGCGGATCATCGAAGTGGCGGGGCCGCGTTTGGAGCTGCTTCAGGCGACGCACAAATAACCCAGCCCCAAAAGTCGAATCCCCTAAAGCCGATGAGCTATAAAAAGATGAAAAACACGTGGCGAAAGCACGACTTACAGGTAACAGGTATTGACATTCCGCCTCCTATCACGCATTTTTCTGATCTAGTTCGTCCACCTCTGAACGTTCAGTCAAATGTGGTCGGGAATTTGTTTGAACGCAATCATAAAATACCTACCCCGATTCAGATGCAAGCAATTCCCTCTCTGATTCGTAAGTACGACGTACTGGCATGTGCACCTACAGGTTCAGGCAAAACTATAGCGTTTCTAGTTCCTATGTTTGCATTACTTAAGGAGCCAAGCCGTGAGGCAGGCGTGCGAGCCCTTATCGTGTCCCCTACGGTCGAACTGGCACAGCAAATCGAGCGTGAGGCTTTTTTCTTAATGAAAGGCCAGCGCTGGCGCTTTGTTCAACATGGTCAGACAACCAGGAACAAAGATGTCATGATCTCTAGCCCGGGCCGAATCGTTTCATTGCTTGAGAAGAAGCTGTTAAATTTATCACAGGTGCAGTACATTGTCTTTGACGAGGGTGACCGTCTTTGGGACACTGGTACTGACTTTCTTGAGGTTTTAGACAAAATCCTAGCAGCATGCTCACGTAAGGACAAGGTCATTTCGCTTTTCACGGCTACACTTAGTGAGAAAATAGAAGCAGCAGCGCGGACCGTCATGCGCTCTGATCCAATCCGCATAATTGTGCGAGGTCGCCAAAGCTCGAACACCAAGGTTCAACAGAAGCTCGTTTTCACTGGAAACGAACTGGGAAAGATAGTAGCGATACGTAATCTTATTCGAGAGGGTATCACGCCACCTGTTCTGATTTTTGTTCAAAGTATCGAGCGTACTAAAGAGCTCTACGATGAAATTCGTTCCCAGGGGTTGCACATTGCTTTGATAAACGCCAGGATGAGCATTGAGGAGCGAGATGAAACTGTACTTAACTTCCGATTAGGTAAAATTTGGTTTCTTATCACGACGGAGCTGCTATCTCGAGGTATTGACTTCAAAAATGTTGGAACTGTAATCAATTTCGACTTCCCTTTATCAGTTGAATCTTACATTCATCGTGTAGGGCGAACTGGTAGAGCTGGGAAGCAAGGTACCGCTATCACCTTTTTTACAGAGGATGATCGTGAAAGGCTTCCGCCAGTCGCAAAGGTTATTAAAGAGTCTGGAAATGATGTAGAGGATTGGATGTTGGAAATCAAAGTGGATCGCGCGTTGCGGCGCCGTCTAGAGAGGACAACGCCACGACGAATGATTGTGAGCACGCGGAAACGTATGCTCATTGCAGATCAGCGTATAGAGAGGCAGTATCGCCGTTTAGAACGCGAGGAAGCTGCTGAGACCAGCCATTCAAAGAGGCAAGGCAACGTGGATGATGATGAGAGTGTGAGTGTCGCAAACACATAAGACTAAAAAGAAGAACAAAATGCATAAATATATATAATTGCGAATAATATTCAAGTGTTTAGGTGTTGACAATCATAATAAAAATATTTTTTTAAAAGCTTCTTTCCTCTTTTATTTGAGAAGGTGAACAGTTGAAATTTTATTGAGTGCCTCTGCAATGTGGTATTGATCAACAAGATCGGAAGAGTAACTTTACTTACCACAAAAAAAGTAGCACTTGTATTTTTCCAGAAGCGAATAGTTGGATGATTACACGTTCTGGAGTGTATTTGATGACCCTTAGCTGACCGATTTTTCTCTCCCCCCTTTCTCTCCCATGTCACTGTTGCACTTTTATCTTGCCTTATTTACTGGATTAAATACTATAATTACACTAAGGAAACATTATATAAATAAATATATTCGGAATTCGCATACATCACGACATCATCTTTCCAACTGGAAGACGTTAAATTTTGGTGTATGTGGGATGTCTACCACCGACAGCGAGTCTGAGGTAAAATTATTGGCTGTAGTTCTTCAAGGCGAGGATAGCTATTGGCTCGCTGAACCCCGCGTGTCTAAGCCATTAGACGAGAGTTGGTCCCATGTGGGTTGTTTTTGGCTATATCCTGTGGAGTCTGGGATAGCTCAACTCGCTGATCTTAAGGACTTCGATCCCACCGACTCAGTGTTCGAAATCGATAAACACGGGGTATCAAAAGTTCTTCGTACGGCTACTTTATCTTATGATGTTACAGCAGGGAGGTACAACATAGGCAAGCGAACCTTTTATTTTATTAAGCAAAAGGAAATAAATAGGTTGGATCTCTGCTACAATGCTTTGCTGAAGAAAGAGGCGGAGCTATTTCCATCATCGCATCAACAAGATGAAGGCAGGGGAAGCCGAGGCAAAAGGATCAAAGACGAAGAGGAGGCGTCACAGGGATTCACATCCATTGCAATGCCTCAGAGTGATAGGCGTTCCCACCAGCGCAAAACTCCATATCAAGGAACCACAGTCTATCTCGCTCCTACACTTAGTAAGCCCTCTGGGGATCATTGCAGTGACGAAGCATTTGAATGGAACCGATACTACATCATCCATCGTGGTAGCGTCGACTATTTAGTTCCGGAGCCCACTGGTAATACGTATGGCTTCCGCTTAGACAAAGTCACACATGACGGCTTTCCTGTGTTTTTGCTCTATGGGAGCACTGTGAAAAACAGCTATGAGGTAGAGGCGAGCGCGAACGCGGTTCCGGCGATGGACTCAGCGCTTCTTCAGGGCGGCGGCGGCGAAACCAACCGCGTTGGGAAACAGGTGTTGGTATTAACACGCCCGCGCGGAAAACGACAACGCATGCAAATCCCGTATACGAGTCCTGACGAGGTGTCCTTTTCGCAGCGAAAAGCATCCGAGTCATCCTCGCACTTAAACTCGTACAGCGACGACAGCAGCGACGAGGTGAAGGCACCAACGCCGTTGGTGGCCCCACCGCTGCGTAGGCGTGGGCGGCCGCGGAAGGCGACTGTCCCGACACCCTCATCAGAGAGCGAGGTCATCGCAAGCGGAAAAGTAGCGGCATCATTGCTATGTGAGCAGCATAAAAGCCATGAAAGTGCAAGCAAGGCCAACGACAAGTCCCAGGAGCCGCTTCAGGCCTGCAGTGTGAACGTTTGGACGGATTTGACTTGTGAGATCCCGTCCCTCACGCAACTGGCATCTCGTTTCCCTTTTGTGCACAATCCCTCAGAGTCTTTACGTACTACCGTTTTCCTGGACGGCACCTGCGTGACATACTCCTCTACCACCGCTGAGGATTTCTTCAAGGTCACTGAGACAAAAAAGAATTCTAATGGAGGGAATCAGCCGGGAAGCTCTGGTAGCGGCGGAGTGCCTGTAGACGATGATATGAGAAACCTTTTAGAGCATATACAACTTGCTAAACAACAAATCAATGCATAATTTCCTCTTTCTATATATAAAAAGGAGAAAGTAAGGGTCTATTATCTAGGCGTTAGTTAAAGCTTTCTGTATTTTATTTCTGCAAATACACCCATAGAGACTGTATTATTGATAATCTACCTTAATTTCAAGTGGGACCCTTTGCCAATTCTGAGTGGGTTGGATGCCACTTTTGTGACTAGACCTGGAGAAATTATGCTATTAATAATCCCCATCATTGTTATCCACTATCTTATTTCAAAGAAGATTTTGCTGTGGATATATGTTCCCCCCTCTCTCCTCCAAAAAAAGGAGTAAATGCTGCGGTTTAGAACTACACTCACACTTTTCACTTGTGTGGCGGTACGTGCTGTAGGCCACCGGAAGGAATTTATTGCTGCTTGTCGGGACCTACCAATGACAATGAGCGGCAGGAATCCCTACGATGTGTTGGAAATGGATGTTACCCCATCCACTTCCCTGGAGGATGTCTCTAAGCAGTTTCGGAGCTTAGTCATCAAATACCACCCCGATAAGCCTGGAGGCAGTACAGAAAAAAATGTCTGAGATCAATTTAGCGTACGTAATCGTGAAGGAAAATCATAATAAGGTTCTTTCGAAAATGGTTGAAGTGGAAAGTAACGTTAGGGCAAACGCAATATATCGCCAGCATAAACACGAGCAGGCCATCCGAGATGAGGAGTTACGTCGTTCTGGAGGTGTTCATAGACGCAATGCCAGAGCTGCGCAGCAACCTTCATACGACCGCACCCGCTCACTAAAAGAGATTGAGTCACATTGGGAGAAGTATCGGGAGGAGGCCGAGATGTCTGTAAAGAGTATGTGCAATCGCTACGAGATTGCCATTCAGCTGGGAAAGTTTCTTCGGAAATCGGCTAATCTAAATGAGATCGGTGCACGGGAGCGCTGGCTTCGTAGGTCCTTTATCAAGAGTATCTGGGAGGATGTTCATGAGCTACGTGGGGAGCTACTTCGCCGTGGGGCCCGCAGCGCACAGCAATCTGAGCTTGCAGAGTCGATGGTGTCCTTCGCTTCCGTAACGCAGCGCAAACTAAATGAGGATTTCCAGAGGCTTACACAGGAAAGTATACAAAGTCAGTCCAGAATGTTCGTGGAACGCGTGCTCTTTATTCTGTGCATTTCTATAAGTCTAGTGAAATTCTGGAAGTATTTTTTCCTGTGGTGTTTTAAGGCCACATCGAAGGAGCACGCTTAGGTAGTGGATGTAGGCTTATTTGAAAATCCCTTTTGGACGTTTCTCGGTGCGTTGTGATACTCGAACCGCGTACCCATGAGGGGATTCATCTCGATAATTTGTTCAGTTGAACGCTTCTTCTGTTTAGATCTTTGCGGTACAATCATTTTCGTTTTTTTCTTTTTGTTGTTTCCCTCTCCCATGTTCTGCATCGCATTTATTGATTTATAATACTTATCTTTTCAAAGCGGCAACAAATGTTTGATAAAGGGGAAAAAATGAATTCAAAGGTGCAATGCATTCCCAAATCATAGTTTTCCTGCCTTTTCAAACCCTCGTCATTAGAACTGGGCTGTCGCTGAGTTGATTAATTGTCTCTTTTTACCTGAAGGGGACCTAAAAGTCAAATAAAAAAGACGCAGAGAAAGAAAGAGGCGATAAAAGAAGAGTCAATACCCTTGTACTCACCGATGGACGAGAAATTCTTAGCAACATGCTCAGCTGTGATTGACCCTTTTGCAGTGCTAGACGAGGACGATGCAGATCGGATCAAGCGACAGTTATGGATTCAGCGTGTCGAAGAGGAAATGAATTTGCATCGGAGCCCGTTCATCGCAGCTGAGACTGTGTGGAAAGAGACAGAAATATTCGCAAAGCATATGCATCATCCAGATTATCTCTATCTCCAGGTTACTCTCCCAGTATTGCGGCAATGTGTCCCTGCCCTGAATGATACATTTAGCGACGTCGTGTCCGCTGCAATTCATGAGCTCATTCCTGCTGTTTTCTTCACACGCAGCTCTTTCCTCAGTGATCAGCAGGGTGTAGATAGTAAAAACATATTCGACAGAACGCTTACACGGGTCAGCTACGCAGAGTGCTTCTGGAGCTTGTATAACTTGTACCAAGATTCTGAGGCAAAACTGTTAGTCTTTGAAAAGAAAAAAACACTCGAAAATTCTGTCATGAAACGCTTAGTGTGCTCTTTAGACCGGCTTTTGGTTAAAATGTGTTTCCTTTCTTGGCGAACCTACTGTCGCTCATTGCGAGAAAAGACTGTCTTTTTCCAGAAACTGGCCCGACGAGGAATGGCATGCTATATCGTGCCGCGCTTCGTTGTAGCCTGGCGACGGTACGCTCATACATTAATGCTCAAAGCAAAGCTTGCCAGAATCAACGACTACGCCTGTCGTCTGGAGCTGTTATATCCCCAAGAGCGTTCTGTGAAGAACCTGCATGAACGCATGAGTGAGGAGTTGCGCGAGAAAATGCGCTTACTAAAAGCGGAAAAACTGTGCGAGAAGCAGACCGAGGAGCGCTTGGGTGCTCTGCAAGACCTGTATAAAGAAACCCAAAAGTCTCTTCGCGAACACTGTTCAGAGTGGCGTCGATGTGTAAAAGCCATGTTTGGGGATTTTCACACGTATGATTACAGCATGGAAGCGAACTTTACTCAAAAGAGGGTTGTTTACGATCCGAATATTACAGATACAGCCGCCCCTTTATATCGAGCGTGCCCAGTCCCGAACAGGGAAGATAGACATTAAGCAAATTCAACAATGCTTGTACTCACAAAATGCTTCACATCTGGATCTAAAGAAGAAATTGTGCCGCGCGGGAAATTCTTTAAACCCGCTCGTAAAGGAAGGCCCTGGCGTTTCTAATGATTCCGCACATGATGGCTTTTCATTCACCTCGCGGGACCAGTATAAAGAACTGATGACCCTGCTGGGCCTGGCATGCAACTCTGTGATTTCCCCGCTCCATCTCTGTGACGTCATGCACAACAACCAAAGTGCCTTAGCAATGGTGCTTAACTTCATCGTCTGCATGTATGGTGGTGGTCATTGCTCCTTGTTTAAGCCGTCCCTTTGTTTGTGTGCTGATGTTTTGGGAAACAAAGAGCTAAGCGCGGCATTGCTACCACAGAACGCTGACGACGATCCAGCGGTTGATAAGATGCCATCTGATTTCACCGCTGTCTCGATGTTGGTTGATATTTCACAGGGAATGGAGCGTCTGGAGTCCTGTTCCGCGAAAAACGAGCGCTACCTCATGTCAATTCGGCGCCTGATGGATGCACCAGAGACAAGACATATCCAGGATTATATTGAAGCGCTGTTTGAGTATCTGAGTAGTATGAAGCTTCCTCTTGACCGAGAAAAGATCGAATATGTAACGGTTGACTTTGTCAAGCCCACAGATGGTCCAGTGGTACATGCGCTTTATCCCTCAACCGGAATTTCTACTCCTTCAGAATTGATTAACTACCTCACAAGCTTGGCAGAATTCACTGGCTGGCCGTTGTTGCGCATTGCGGAACGGCTTGAGCTAGAGTACCCTTATGATGCTCAGGACGAATTCGTTTGTAGTATCAACGGAAGCGATGTTAGTCAATGCCTCCAGGAGCACAGTATGGGTCTTCTGTGCCTCTTTGAGATCCTAAAAGAGGATCAATCATTAAACGTGTTATCGAAACAAAAGACAACAAAGATGCTCATGAATGCGCTACATATGTCCTCTGTGCATGCGGGTGGTGTGTGGGAAGATATCGAAGCAAAGGCAAAACACGTCACGAGGCAGGAACTTGGTGAACTGCTCTTTATTGCGGCTCACTACTTGGATCCATCACCCTTTAAAGCTTCGGTTGTAAAACTGCGAAGCGTTTTAGATAGCTGTAATTCTTACGCGGAACAGCTCAGTACTTCCAGCTAAGATTACGTGCATAAGAATTTGTGTCTGTCTATTCAGAGGATAGAATCATTGGGTACAATCTTCTAGCATCTTAATGTTTTTTTTTTTCGCTTCCAGTTCTTGCCGATGTACACTATGTTTATGAATGTGCTACGTTGAATGAATCTCTCATGTGCATTATGGTCCCTCCTTTTTTTCTTGTTTGTTGCATGCTTCAGCATTCAGACATTACAAATAGAGCTTTTGTATGTTCTCTCTCCCTCTGCAGCGCCTATGAGCTTCGTTGTTAGAAAAGCGGCGGATAAATGGTGTGATTCTTACTTTGCAGCATGTTGTTTTTTTTAATCACTTCCCAAAATTTTTTTGTGACTAGGAGTTTCTTCCGCCAAATCTTTATGAGCTATTTACCCACAGAGCATAGAACTTTTGTTCACCACATCACGCTCGATCCATCCGGGTCGTTGCTCGCGACGTGTTCTAGCGACAAGAGCGTGGAAGTGTTCTACCGCCACCGTGCCCCTGGAGGGGTCGATGCCTGGCAACTTGGATGCACCATGGCGGACCATTCCGGACCAGTCCTGCGGCTCGCCTGGTGCCAGCACCGCGAGCACGGCCCGCTCCTTGCCACCGCCGGTGCGGACCGCTGGATCTACGTCTACCGCATTGCTGTTTCTTCACGCAAAGGGAACCCCGTGGTTCAGTCCATCCGCTGGCTGCCAGTGCGTGGCTACGAGAAGGACGTCATCACCGATGTGGCTTTCGTTCCGCCTCAACAATACCAAGTACTGCTCCTTTCTACCAGCTCGTTAGATGGATGTGTGCGAGTGTACGAAGTTCACCAGCCACTGCAGTTTTCCTGTATTTGCAAGATCATACCAGAGGCGGGTGTGCCCACCGTGGGCGTGGGCGAGGTGACTGCAAGAAGAGAACCCCCCGCGACCATTTTGAAGACGTCAGATAGGGTCAGCGGTATCAGCCCCTCCCCACAGCCTGTGGAGCTCTCGACCTCCACGGTGGGGCGTCCACCAGGGGTGGCCTTACTAATGAGATCCGCTGCTTCGCCGGTCAGCCCCTGTTTCCTGCGTGAGCCCCACTTTTCTAGCGGGGGTGAGACCGTTCTCTGCGGCCCTGCCCAGAGGGTAGTGGGATTTCATCCATCGCTTGGTTCCCTAGTGCCACGGAGTTGACAATGACCCTGGCTGTTGGCGCGGTGTCCGGCCACTTTTACATGTACCGTTACCTAAAAGAGAGCACTTCGTTCGAGCCGATCGCATTGCCCCCTGATGTAGTGTGCGAGTCCTCCATTGGAGGGCTGCAGTGGGCGCCGCCTTTGGGTAGATGCTTTCAACTCATTGCAATATGCTCCCGGACAAGCGTCTTGATACTACGTATGAACACAGTTTCGCCTTCCTACGAGGCGGTTGATAAGTTGAGCTTCAAACTGTACAAGCATCCAATGGGTGCCGTGAGTGCATCGTGGAGTCGCTCTGCAACCTTGCTGCATTTGGTAACGGATAACCATCAGACAGAGATGTTTGTGCTTCAGATGCGGGACCCGACGAATCATCAATCGTGGGAGCTAGTCTGGTCACATCACGCGGCGTTGCTCAGGTTTTGACCACGCCCCTTGCTATTTGTGTATCAAGGGCTATGTGTGTTTTGCTTTGCGTTTTTTTCTGCCGGTTGCGTACTTCTAGTCAAGCCTAGAATTTTCACCTATCTTCCGGCCATTCTAAATTATCGAGGTTAGTGATTATCACGTGGTGTCGCTTCCTTTCTTGCCTTTTAATGGACACGTGCTATTATTATCTCGCATTTTTTAGTAATTTATATCTATGCTAGTCTTTTCTCTTTTCTACTTCTTACAGGTAATTTTGTCTTTTCAATCGAGTTCATGCATCAAGGGGGAAACAGGTTCAGCTCCGCTAGCTCTACAGCTGAAGTAGGGCTTTGTGCTATGCACCGCCGCAAGCGTCTTAGGGTTGACTTGATTCCGTGGGAGGAACAGCCGAATCGACTGCGCTGCAACCCCAGGCGGGAGTGCCACTTTAAAGATTCAGTGGAGTACGCCGTCTGTGAGGTGCACAACCGTCGGCGCAACATCAATCAGATGAGAGAAGTGCGCAAGGGTGTGTGGGAGTGCTTACCGGAACACCTCTGCCGTCAGCATGGCAATACGAGTAACCCAAATGTTCGCGCGAATGGTCTACCGACCGAGACGCCGTTCGGTCAGCCTTTCAGCGGTAGGCGTCGGGTCCGCACCGAGCGGTATGCCAACGACGGTTCTAACGCTATAAGCTGGGCTCCTTCCGCGGCGCCGCTAGCTGCTCCGCCGCAGCAGGCTCAGACCAGCGGCGGTGGCGAGCCAGACGAGGCTGGTGCGTATCTGCATTACTCTACCAGACGCCCAGCAACGGGCAGGGGGGTTGCAGTGGAACGCAAAGCCTGGTGCGCGCGACATGGGAAGCTGTTGTACATCAACCAATGTGAGTCATTGCAGGACTGCTGTTATGTTTGCCGCGACAGCAGCTTGTGCCTATCCACCCCGCTGGACCCGCCAAGCACGTTCATGGAGAAGTCCCCTATGGAGGTGTTATGCATCAAGCACCAGACTCTACGTCTCGCAGAGTTTGTCGATCTGAACGTGGATAAAACTGGATATCAATGCCAGCGAGGGCACGCTTGTCGAGTTTCAACGTTGCCTAATCGCGTGAACCTCGGCCTCATGAAAGGTAGCATACCTGCCTCCTACGAAGCTAACGTCACACATCAAGGAGAGGAGGGAGGGAGGGGACCTTGCTGCGGGCCAAGGCTACCTTAGTGCTATAGCAACTGACACTTTCATGCCGGCATCAGGAAAGGAGACTGTATCTTCTTTCTTTATCTAGAAGGCAGTTCAAAGGTATGCATTTTGCATGTGATGTGTGTGTGTAGAGAGAATTAGCTGTGGAAGAGCAGATCATGATATATTTTGGGACTTGCTGTTCGTGTGCTACACGCAGCTCACACGTGGTGAGCTTTAAAGAGGTGTATATACTGGTTAATGGGTGCCTTGCCATTCTAGGGTGTGAGGGTATTCGTTCATCTTTAAATGATGTTCGTTTTTTTTTTACGCATAGCGGTGAACGGGTCTAGATTACGTAAATGTTTTTTTCTTAATTTCATACTTATGTATGTCTCATTAGTGATATCATTAGCCTTGTTAAGGCCTGTAGTGTAAACACTAACACATAAATTCACAATAATGACTTTGGCTACACCGGAGATGGCAGAATATTGCTTCAGCGTCGTTTTGGCAAAGTTGGAACACGCCGACGCCCCGCAATGCCTCCCAGAGATTCCTAACACACCATCACCTATCTTTGTGACTTTCAAAGAAGTACGCAGCGGTGCTCTAAGGGGCTGCATTGGAAGTTTTAAGGCCCTACCCCTGCATGAACAGTTACGCAACTTTGCATTGGCTGCTGCATTCGAGGACGGACGATTCTCACCTATTAGGGCGAGCGAAATACCTCAGCTTGAATGTTCGGTTAGTCTTTTGCACAGCTTTGAGCCGTGTTCAAGATGGAATGATTGGATTATTGGTGTACATGGAATTTGCATACAATACAAGCAGCATTCTTCTACTTACCTGCCTTCAGTGGCCGTCGAGCATGGGTTCGATCATTTACAGACTGTTAAGACACTTCTGGCTAAAGGTGGCTATCACGGCTCTGTAGATGAGAAAGTTCTTTCTTCGATACAAGTGTCTCGTTATCAAGTATCTTGCGCAAGCATTATATTTCGAGATACAAAATTGTCGAAAAAGGTGTGAGTTGGCTTATATTATTTTTAGTTTTATGATTAAGGAAGTGCTCGTTTATAGTGGAACAAAGTTAAGTGTTAGAGTTTAAATGTGCTTTTTTCCTCTGAAGTACCCTTTTTCATACGAGACCAGATTCAAATATGTGAATTCATCTTATATTCTCTTACAGTGGGAATAAAATTTTTCCTTTCTGAGAAAACACGGCCTTGGATCTATATTCTTTCTTTCGATTTTCTACCTTTTTCCACCAAAAGGGGCATTTAATGGCTTTATCACTTATCCACATCGTAGGTCTAATAAACAAGCATCACATATATTGCTTAAAATCGGAGGGGAACTCATTGCCTAAACCATAGAGACTTTTGTAGTTGCTTTTTATTATCTACATTACTTTTCTGTCCACATCCCCTTATTGCTTTTTCCCCTGTTGTGAATATACAGCTCACTTTCGGGTGTCGTTATCTTTATTTCTTTTTTTGGGGGGCTGCTCTTTTTCGAGTTACTGTTTGCCCACATGGGAGGATCACAGTGAGGCTGTATATTTTCGCTACACTTAGCGCATTATTTAGCCCTACATGTTAATTACTGTTGCCAATGTGTCTGGTCAATCATTTTCAATGGAGCGGATCGTCTCAAGCAGAAGCACGCTAGAAACTGCGATACGTAAAAAGTGAATTGTTTCGCTAAGGGCAACAGGATTTATGATATATGGAATGCGTTTATTATTTTACCGCCTGCAACAAATCAGCGCGTTGATCTTAAAATTTGTGAGTCATGCATTTCTTCAAGTTCAGTGACCTAGCGATCCATGGCTTTATCACCAATGAGATGGATGGGAAAATTCGCATAAGTATGTTCCCTCTTTTTTCTTTTGCAAATGTGAAATACTCTCTTATCAATCATTTTTTTACAAGAATAACATGAGTGGCAACAACTTACTAGAATAAGATGAGCATAGACGATGTTTGTATTTAAAAAAAATGGAAATTGATTGCAATTACTATGGTGTAAAATATTTTGAATCTTTCACTCCACTCCACTCAATTGATTTAAACTATATAATTGGACTCATCTTCGGAATATATATATAAATCAAATATTTCTGTGTCTAGTATTTTAATTATTATCATTATTTGGGGTTATCTTCTGTCCTTTTTTCCCCTTTCTGAGATGTCTTTCGTTTTTGTTTCTCTCTCCATTCATATGTTTTACTTCACAAAAATGGAATTTGTTTCTAGTAGTTATATGTGTTTTCTAAATACATGTACACACTTTCCTGTTACAATGGCTTAAATACTCTTTATTATAAACTATCTGAATATTATTTTTACTGGTCCGTAGTGAAGCTGGGTAGGAGTCCGCTGCTTTTGAAGGTGTTTCAGTAAACATTCGACTTCCCATCATTGGGGGTTTTCCACTTTTAAGCTGGCAATTTTTTTTGGTGAGCTGAAAGGTGGTATACGAGCTATTTAGTGATTGTATTAGAATCTGTAACAGTTACACATACTCGGACACATATATAGAGTTTCCCCCTTTGTATCCACTGCCGAAAGGTTTCTGCGTCTATTTTGTGCACTACTTCTGCGGAATAACATGACTTGTTACTAGCGCTCTACTCATTTAAAGATGTTGAAACACCGCCTTAGTGTACTTCTGGCTAAGGGTGAGCGTGGTCTGTACTTTCCAATTAATCACCGCATTGTGGATATGCGCGTCGATCAATCTGTTGCGGAGGAGGCGGATGTTCAGTCGCGTTACCGTCGTGAGCTTCGGACTAGTTTTATGACCGGTGAGACGCGCCAGACCGTCACTCCGGAGTGGAGCCAGCGTATCCACCCTACACACTTTATATCGTTGCGGTTGCCACCGAGGAATGCGCTTGCGGGTCAAGTAGAGGAAATGCGAAACTCGATTTTCTTTACGCACTCTCATATGGAGCCACTGTTCGTTCCTATTCCGAGATTGCACGTCACGCTGGGTATCATGAGCATCGCTAAAGAGCGCGAGGATTACTTGCTCAAGGTGGTGAGCGAGCTCCTGCAGGAGGCATGCCTGTCCGTTCCTAGTCATCCATTGCGGCTGAAGTTTCGTGGTTTAGGCACCTTTGGCCAGGGTCGGGTGCTCTTTGTTCGATGCATTGCCGAAGGCGACTTCACAACCCTCGACGCGTTGGTGCGTCGCATCCGGAAGGATCTCGGTGTTGGGCTCCGCATTGACATGAAGGGTAACCCCTTCGATTCGTACGTGCCACACTTGACGATAGCCAAGATTAGACCGCACCACCTACAGGAATTCGGCAATAAAATTCCCATTATCGTTTGGTCGAAATATCAGCATCATGACTTTGGAGATGTTACTTTTAATACCTTAGACTTATGTAGTATGTCTGGTTATGCTGAAGATGGTTACTACAAAGTGTTCTCCTCCTTTACTCTTGGACCTAAGGCATCTGTGTCGTCGTGATTCCTTCTTTCAAGCACCACCTTTTCGTATCTACTGATTACCTGTCAACAGCGATTGTCAATACTTTTTCTACGTAATGAGATCTGTACAGTAAACACACTTACGTACATAAGGGAACTAACTCAGGTATGAGTATGCGATTTATCGAAGGAAAAAGAAAAACGAAAAGAATATGTGGGTATAACAATTAATAATTGTGTTGAGATTATCGTCTTCCCCTTCGTCAACTATCTACCTTTAGTATTTTTTACTCATACTACTTCCCATCTCTTTCCTCTGCTCGTAAAGGGGAATTTAAGCCTGTTTAATTTTTTTCTTGTTAATTCTGATTTTAGATGTCATCTCGTGTTCCCAAACTATCCACTAGGAATGTTTTTGTACCTAGTGCAGGCTGCCGGACTGCGCCCAGGAAAGCCTGCTCTGTTGTTTCATCAAGGAATGGACATGCCGCCGCTCGGGTGAGCGATTGGAAACCCCTCTTTAGCATATCCGAAGAGCATAAACTCGAGTTAAGGAAAGCTTTTGACATGTTCGATACTCAGGGGATAGGACGCATCCAGGCGCGCGAAGTAAAGGTAGCTTTTTATGCCCTCGGCTACGATGTTACGGACGGGGAGCTGAAGCTGCTTTTGCAGGACGTTCATGCAAACATCTCAGGCAGTGATGATATGGTCGACTTCAACGAGTTTTTAAGCGTCTTGACCCGAAAGATGACTTCGAAAGAGTCAAGAATCGAACCCGTGCGTGCCTTCAAACAAATCGACGAGGACGACAAGGGGTATATATCATTGGAGGACTTGCGCAAAATCGCTCAATCTCAGCGTCTAGACCTCACAGATGACGAGCTTATGGAAATGATCTTCTTCGCACACTCTATGCCCTCTGGGATACAGCAATCGGCGGGCATCGGCGGTAGCAGTTGCGGAAGCTCTGCAGGATTTGACACGAGAGAGATAACCGTCGTCACTGAAGAGGAGTTCTTAAGGTTGATGCAGCAAGCAGACTCATATTTATCCTAGGTGTGTAGCGAATGATTCGTTGTTGTTGTTGTTTTTGCTTTTGTGGGGGAAATCTGATTTTTAATTATTTTTAAGCTTGGACTTATTTTCTCAATGTAAAGTACTTCTCACGTATACCAAAGAATTGTTACGATGAGGTCGAAATGGTTTTGCGCATTTGCTGTAGAATTAAAGTAATCTGACTTTGCCTTTAAAAGTGATTAGCAAGGGAGTTTTATCCAGTCAAGACAGTCACTACCCTTTCCAGAATTTTTCCCTTTTCTTTCTGTTGAGAAAGGATAGGAGCATTTATTATCACAAAGAAGATAGCCACCTGTCGTATGTCTGTTTATGGCATCTCCTCATACTTTTTGTGGACTCAGAAAGGGTTGACAGAGCTCCCGCTCGTACGCGGCAGTGGCTTTCTCATGCGTTTCAGAGAGCACCATACTTTTTACGATTATCATGTCGTGACCGCGGGTCATGTCTCGTCTCCGGTGCGATACAAACAGATATACGGCGACACGGCTGGTCTTCGTGCAATTGGACAAAGACATGTGACCACGCGGCTTCTCGTGCCAAGTCCTATAAGCCGCAAGGTAATGCATTCCTTGGATATGAATTTCAAACAATACCCCATGCCCAATGTCGACATTGCGCTGCTGCGCTGTAAGCAAGAGGCTCAGGTCGTGGAACTTGGCTTGCAACCCATCGAGGTTGACAAGGATCCTATCGCAGAGGGCACAGAGCTCGTTTTTTGGGGTCTCGATGCGGAGGAGGAGCGGGCAAACCCCAACGACGAGGCCCTCCTTCTGCGCGAACGGCGTTTAGTTGGGGTCTGCAAGGCCGCACTTGTGTCGTTAGACTACGGGACGGTGCTTCTCGCCTCGCTGGTGGATGGGACCTCTGGGGCGAGCGAGGGGCCGCCGCAGTGCCCTCCAAAAGGGCTACCACTGAGTATGTGCGGTGGGCCGGTGCTCCGGTCTGAGTCCGGCAAGTGCGTTGGGGTGATCGTCGCCCGGGTGCTCAAAAACGCCCCACCTCGGGATCCGAACGTGTGTGCGCTCTATCAAGACCCATACCTGGACATTTCTGAGCATGCCTCACTATATGCCCATGGGCCGCTGGATGTGGCCTTCGTACCGATTGGGGAGTTTTATAGCGCAATGCGTCGCTCCGAGTTGTAGAAGGGCGCCTAAAGGGGAGGAGGCTTGTGGCTGTTGTTGACATGAGAAGAAGAATACCATGATTAGAGGGAGCCTCGTGGAAAAGGACGCAAAGGAATTCAAACTAGAGTACTCTAAGTCTTGCAATTTTGCCCCTTTTCTTCTATTTAGTTATTGTTGTTTTGGCTTTGTCTGTTTCACGATGTAATAACTTTTTCTAGCCACAGTGTCTTGATTAAAATGTTGGCGAGCCCCTTCTCCCTCTCACCTCTTTAACAATTTAGAATTAGATAACGTTTCAGAATTTGCGTACTGATTTCCATACCGCATTATCGGTATTAAGGAGAGATAGTGCCTTTGTATATTTAATATATAAGCAGCTCAATACCGGGGGAGACAAAAGCGGGAAAAATGGTTAAAAAGCATTCGGGTGGAGAGAATATCCGTGTAGTTGTTCGTGTGCGCGATCTTCTGCCGTACGAAGCGGAGCGCGGCGACAAGGCCCTTGTTCGTTTAGATTCGGCGACGAATCAGGTTATTGTGCAGCGCCTTATTGGTGATCCGGATGTCTTCGCTTTCGATTCTGTATATAACAATTCTTTCACTCAACGCGACTTGTTCCTGCAAGAGGCACAGCCGCTTGTGGATGCAGTGCTTCAAGGTTATAACGCAACGGTCTTTGCATATGGCCAGTCGGGATCCGGTAAGACCTACACGATGACCGGTAACATAGAGACAAAGGAATTGTGGGGTATCATGCCTCAGGTGGTCGAGCATATATTCACAGAAACCAAAAGGATGACATCGTCCACGAAGTCTTTCAAGGTGAGAGTGTCATATGTGGAGATTTACAACGGCAAAACACGCGATCTCTTATCTTCCAAGCACGTTGACTTGGAGATTAAACAGAACATGGCTAAGAATTTCTACGTGAAGGGAGCTGAAATGCCAGAGATAGCAAATCAGACAGAGGCCCTACGCTGGTTTAATAAGGGGACGGAGCGACGTCGTACTGCTTCAACCGATCTCAACGACACCAGCAGCCGCTCGCACTCACTTTTTACCATCCAGATTGAGCAGTTTAATTTTGAGAACGACCCCAGCTCACCCATCGTGATGACAAGCAAAATCAATTTAGTGGACTTGGCGGGCTCAGAGAAGCTGAGTAAAACGAACGCCACTGGCGACACGGTTAAGGAGGGGTGTAACATCAACCTTTCCTTGTCTGCGCTGGCAACGGTAATAGACACCATTGTTAAGGGTGGGAAGCACATTCCATATCGTGGCTCACCACTGACGATGCTCCTTAAAGACTCTCTTGGCGGAAGTTCTAAGACAGTTATGTTCGCCAACGCAGGGCCATCCGACAAGAATACCTCAGAAACTATCTCAACCTTGCGTTTCGCCACGCGGGCGAAGCAGATCGAGAACAAACCTATAAAGAATCTAGACCCCAAGGATGCTCGTATCCAGGATTTACTCGACCAGATCGAGGAGCTCAAGAGTCGTTTGGGTAATGTCGACCTCAACGTTGAGGATGGCCTGCGACAGCGCATTGAGGAACTAGAGATTGAGAACTCCGATCTCCGGGTTGGTGGTGAAAAGAGTACGTTAGAGATAGAGGAGCAGTGCCGTGCGTTACAGGTCCAAATTGAGGAGAAAGAAAAGGAATTGGCGGAGCGTCAGCGTGAGCTACATCGTATGATGGAGAAGCACGGGATGGCTGAGGCCAATTTGGCCAACGAGACAAACCACGCAAATGAATTACGCAGACTGAACACAAATTTCATCAAGCGAATCTGCTCTGATGATGAATTGAACCAGATCAGAGCCCAAATGCCTAAGGACGGTTCTTACAATATGACGGACGATAACTGGGATGTAAAGGAAATCGCCTTCTACCTACAGGGCTTCGCTGAGTTATACGAACACTGGCGCAAGGTGACCTACACAAAGGATGATATGGAAAAGTGCGCGGCGCGGGTGATGGCAGAGATGCAGGAGCATCTGCAGCTTCAGGTTAACGACGTGATACGCTCCCGAGACGAACTTTTGCGCGAGCGCGATGAGCAAGCGGCTCAGCGCACGGTTGATAGCGTTGCGATGTCGCAGTTGAAAGTTGAATTGAACTCCTTGCGCGATGAAAATGCTAAGCTTCGCGGAAAAATTGAGCGAGACCAAGAAAAGATCAAGGCTAAACTCGCAAAAAGCAAGGAGGAATACAAAGCTTTGCAGGATCAGCTTGAGACGACGAGGGCAACTGTAACGGAGAGGGAGCGCGATATTGAACGTCTAAAGCGCATGCTTGACAACGCGGGTGCGGTAAATAATCTTAATTCCAGTAGCTCGCTCCTTAACACTGCTAGCTGGGGCAATGTTGACGAGCGGGCCGCCGTTCTTCGGCAGCTGGAGGATGCACGGGAGTCAAAGGAGGCTCTGGAGAGGAAGATCAAGGAGACCAACGTCTCTCTTCGCCGGTTCGGTGTTTGCATCGCGGATGCCCCCGCCGAGGATGATGCTGTTAACGCGGCCAACAAGTGCGATGCCTTCATGCTGGCTGCGATCGATGAAGAGCCCATCAATGACGACGTGTTCGCACAGCTGCAGCAACAGCTTCGCACGAAGCAACGTCTGCTCGAGCTAGCGCACCAGCAGCAGGCCCAGCTTGGTAGTATGATTCGAAAGTTTGAACTCCTCACAACGGGTAAAGTGACCTCGAACTTCCCGGAGGCGAATGGCTCTGTGACCAATACTGGTGGCATGATTGGTGGGATCGACGAAGCTACCGTCCAGCAGCTTACCGATCTTCTCCAGAGCAAGGAGGATACCATTGAAAGGATACGTGAGGAAAAGGACCACGCATGCGACAAGCTCGTTCACAAGCTCAACAGGAGCAAGCAGAAGATTCATGACTTAGAGTCTGCAATTGAGGAAGAGCGCAGCCAAATTAACGAAGAACGTTCTGAGATGCGTAGGGAGACAGAAGAGCATCAGAAGCATATCCAGAAGCTATCACTAGAACTCGAAACTGTGCGAGAGCAACTCAAAGGCTCTAAGCAGAACCTTGAAAGCGTGCAACGCGCAAATGAAAATAAGATAGACTACATGAAGGACCAGATTCAGGCGCTGCAACACCGTCTCGATGAGACTCGCAACAAGTCGGCAGAGTTCGAGGAGATGGAAAAGAGCTATGAGCGATTGCAGCGGCAAATGGCTCGCACGGAGCAGGCCCTTCATGAGAAGACTGAACACCTGGAGAACAATCGGCAGGTGGTGAAGTGGTCTAACTCGCTGCTAGAGCGTGAGAAGCGAAAGAACGAGGAGCTGGAGCTGACCATCCAGCAGCTAGAGCGGGAGATACGGAAACTGGATGAGACGTGGCGCGCAGAGGTGGCCGAGCAGGTTAGCAAGCAGATCATTGCAAACAATCGTCGTTTTGAGGCTCAGGCGGAGCAATTCCAGGAAATTCTTGCTGGAGAGCACGAGAAGCAGCGCGCCTTGCAAAAGAAAATAAAGAGTGCCAAAGCTTCCGCAAATAAGGCTGCGCAACGGTACGATGAACTGATTCTTGAAAACGAATCTATTTTTACTCAACTCGAGGAACTCAAGGTAGCTTCATTGAAGATGTATTTAGAAAAGCAGGAGGCACAGAGAGACTTGGATGCTCTTCGTCCCACAAGCAGTCTACGCGCTCGCGTTTTCTGATCAAAATTTTCGCTTATTAGTTTGATCGAGGAACTCCCTTCTTTTGAATTGCGACTTGCTTTCATCGTTTTGGACTGATACTATGCTTTGACTAACGGAACGGGAGGAAAGCTCCTTTACTGAGTTTCTTTTTTTTGTGTGCATGTGAGGGAAGATGACATTTTGAAGCTTTTTTTTGTTATTGCGTCAAGATCTTGCTTAGGCACATAATTTGTGTTACTTTTGTGGGCGTTGCTATGCCATTATCCTTTACCGGTACCTACATTCTTGATCAGAGGTTACAGGTAAAAAACTACTTAACCATTTTTAGGTTAGACAAAGAAATACCGAAATTTAATGTAAAACTAATATTATTCCCAATTTTTAAGTGGGCTGTTGCTTTCCATAATTAACAAAAATACTTTATTTGTGTAGAGGAGGTATTTAGTATTTTTTCTTCGAATTTCATTTTACTACCCGTAATTTCTGATACTATTTTTTTTTTCTCTAACTTACAGCATCTCTATGACTAGAAATGAACACATTTTTTTAAGAAAAATATCTGAACATCAGTCCAGGTTTGTTCACCTTGAATTCAATGCAGTCTGTTCAAAGGCTTACATGAAAATTTTTAGTATTTCAATCCTTTTTTGTTTGCCCGGCTATACGCCTAAATAAATTTACACATCTATACACGTGTATAGTTTACCTTTTTTAGTATTCTCAAGTGAAGTAATGGCGCGAGACACTGCAGAAAACAGAGGCTTCAAACCTGCTATGGGCAAGGACGCTTACAAGGCTCATCTGGAAGCAATAAAACGAAGCAAAAGGAGCAAGTACGTGCCTGTTTCCCAACACTCCAAGGGCAACCCTGTCCACCGCCAACTTAAGTACCATGAGCGGATGCTTCTGAAGAAGCACGACTTTATGCAGTATCCACAGGATAATTGGCATGAGCCGTACTGCATCACGAAATATCACCTAGAGGATCGCGAAGATTACCGCCGCTACCTCCGACTGATTGGGCTGATTCGTCAGCTTCTTACACATCTGCGCTACCTGCCTTCGGACAGCAAAATACGCATTGAAGTAACGCAGCAACTTTTGGATAAGATGTACAACATGGGTCTCATTGCGGAAAAGCTCGGCCTCGCGGATGTTGATAAGGTGGGCGTGGAGGCTTTCTGCAAGCGCCGTATCCCGACCGTCATGCGTGACCTGAAGATGGCTCCCAATTGCAAGATGGCAGCGGAGCTCATCCACCACGGCCACGTGCGGGTGGGGACGACGCAGATTCGGGATCCCGCCTTCTTGGTACCGCGGGGCCTGGAGGACTTCGTGACGTGGAAGCCCGGTAGCAAAATTCGTCAGCACGTGGATACCTTCAACGTTAAGAGGGATGATTACGACTACTCCTAGGGCGTTCATACACGGTTGTCGTATTTGGTTGTTAATTAACTGTGTAATGTAATGTAATGCGCTTAAACTGAAGGCAAGTGCTTTCAGGACTTGAAAGAGTGAAATTATAAGATTGGTTATTGCATCTACACTTTTTGCTGCACTGCTCTTCAGTGCAATACTTTTCCGATACGCTAGAGTGTATCTGCTTGCTCTTACATTCTTTTCTCTCCAATGATTTTGATGCGTTTTGGCATAAATGTGCACCCACAGGGAAGCCCTGTTATTTCATGTTTGTATCGAAAGATAGAGTCGTGCAGGATATATATATATATATATATATGCATATGCAACCCTAAATACTGCCTTTTATGTTCCTTTGAATATTGATCGCAGGGCACACGTTGCCTTAAGTAGGTTTTCAAATTGGACGCAGTCACAGGTTGGTATCTAAAGCGATATTAATAAGGAGTGCAAAAAAAATCAGTAATTCATATCTAGTCTATCGATGGGCAGTTGCCACTCTGTCAAATCCAATGCAACTAAACTTAGAGTCAATACTGAAGCTTTCATCAACCCGTGTGATGCCAACACTCCTCAGCATGTTGATCGTGACAACGATGTCGTGGATCTCGCCCACGACAAGTTCGGTGTTGTTGTGAACCGAAAAGACGCCCTACAGCTCCCCCTTGCCCAGCAAGGGACAGAAACTTATCAGCACCCGTCTTCCCCCCGTCCAGAGCCTGTAAAATCGGTTCACAGAGATGTGGTGGAATCGTTCCCGTCCGTGAAAAAGAAGGTAAGTGGTCTGGCTTATAATGGCGTCGCAAAGTGCGAGTATACTTGTGTGGGCCGCCGCTCTTCGAAAGTTAGTGATGCTGTTTTCAAGGCAAGAAAGAACAAGAACGGTTACTCCAATGAATGCTGCGCTACGAGATCACTTACACCTAATACGCCAATGCAGCGACAGCGGGAAGTGCTGGCATGCCGGGACCCCTTGAGCCCTGATTTTTTGTCATCGCATTCTAGCGACAATGATCTTGTATTGATATGTCTGGACTGCGGAATGACGATTGATGAGGAAAGCGTAGGAATCATTTGCCCATTGACAGCCAAGCTACACGCATAAGTCAAAATTTTTCTTACGAGAACCGTCTTTGAAGTTTGAGGCTATTTCTTGGAAGCTACTGTTTTTTTCTTTCTTTTTTGAGGAGATTATTATCCTCCCTTTTGATTTAACTTCACCTGTGGTAAGAGAATGTTAATCTTATGAACTTACCACTATGTCGAAGCTTTTCGCAAAAGAAGATTATTATGGTGTTGCTTATTGCGCCTATTTTGCATAGTATTAATTTGTATAGCCTTCGCCTCTTTGTAAATTAGTAAAATAATCATTAAAAAATGATTTTCCCACTAAGTTTCCTTTTCTCCTGAAGCTTGTTTCGCTACAATATTTATTTTTCATTGTTTTGGGGGGGGCAATAAAAATAAATATTGAAATAGAACAAAAGCTACTCTCAAATACACATACGCACACGCACACACAGAAGGCCTATTACTTTTTCTCTTTTCGTCCCACACTCCTTTGATTTCTTTGCTGGTTGTTAGATCTGTCTATTTACTTATTTTGAAAGTCATTTAGTTTGTTGCAGAATTATTTCCCCGCTTCGTTACTCTTTTTTCATTAGTTGTCGAGGTACTAAATAGAAAAAGTTGCAGCAAAATAGGCAGAGAGGAGTAGGAACAGGCGTTCTGAACTCCTAATTATATACATATTCCAGTATTTATACCGAGCAACATAAAGAAATTACCCAATAGGAATTTCTTTTGGTAACGTGATTGAATTTGCTTGTGTGCGTGTGTTTCATTGCTTTTCTTCTAATCAAGGCTATCATGTCTTCAAATAATCATTTTCCTAGTCGTCGAAAAGAAATTGATGTTATGAAGCTTCTGAAAGCATACCAAAAGGTATACTTATCCAAGAATATGTCAGAGTTCTGGGTTGAATTTACCGGCCCTGAGGGTACCCCTTATGAAGATGGAACATGGGTTCTGCATGTAGTTCTACCCTCTGAGTATCCATTCAAGTCACCTTCTATCGGTTTTGCAAATCGAATTTGGCACCCCAACATCGATGAGACCAGTGGCAGTGTCTGTCTAGATGTGATCAACCAGACCTGGACACCGATGTACGAGCTCAAGAATATCTTTGATGTGTTTCTACCCCAACTCCTTCGCTACCCTAACCCTGAGGACCCGCTCAACCCCTCTGCCGCAGCGCAGCTGCAGCGCGACCCCACAGGATATGTGACAATGTTGCAGGAGCACGTCGCGGCCCACGCCACCCGGGAGAAGGCCCTCGCGAGCATCCCGACGCCGTACGGCCCACTGTTCCAGAACGGCGGGAGAATGGAGACGCCAGCCTCCAGCCCCAACGGCAACACCCCGTCCAATATCGCACTCGACAGCGCTGTGGATATGTCTGAGAACGGCTCAGGGACACTGAAAAATGTTGGGGCCTGCCAACAGTATCAAAGGGAGGAGGAAGAGTATATTCCTGAAGAGATCGAATTGTGAAAAGAATGACGGCTTGAGGAACCAAAGCAGATACCCTTTCTTTTCCCTTTTTTTGTTTTTGCTTTTGAGTTGTAAGACCTCTTGGGTAATGATCATCTTTCTGCTATTTGAATTTGAGATTTTTGTGCTCAAGTCCGTTGATTGTCTTCAGAGAATTGATAGCTAATGCCACTCATTATTTTATTGATGGAGGAATGTTTGAGTAAGATGATGTATGTGTTTTTGCTTAGCCTTTTTTTTTGTTTTCAATAATATGGATCATTCTTCAAACGTTCTAAAAAAATTTGTGTGTCATTGTTGCTTCATCCTCTTGGTATTGAAAGTGCTCCCTATAGGAAATTTATTGAAAGCTGTACTGTAAGCTAAAAGCCAATTTAATATGCAAAAGGCTTTTTTTCAGCTTCCGTCCCCCTTCCTCGTATTTTTGATTTCTTTTCCCCTTTTTTTAAAAGATAAGTTTGCAGCAGGATTCAGGAACCAGGAATAAACTTGTTTGTGATACACAGCCTTGGTTCTTTCGAGTCGACTGCAACAATTTCTTACCCATGAATAAAAGCTTCTGATCTCATTTTTTTTAGCCTTAAAAAAATATTTGGCCACCACAAACAAAAGCAGTCAATGTTCTACCTTATGATTCTGCTCTATGATTATGATATGTTGAATGGATGGAGGGAAGGTATGCATAACTACACAAAGGGTCGTATCACATCTCTAGATTTCCGGGATCAATTTTTTTTTCTTTTGTTAAGGGTCCGATTGAAATGATTATTTCTCACTAACTTTCATCAGTTGCATAAAAAAGTTCAAGGAGAGTTCGATTCTTCTGCTAAAAACAATAACAACAAAGTCACTTTCATTCGCGCAAAACTTTATTCTTCATATATATATTTTTCCGATATGTGTTATAGTGTTGCGACTGCACCATCATGAATGTTTTTTTATTCGTCAAAAGAAAATTAAATAGGTGCATCATGCATTATTTCTATTTAGAGGACAGGTTAAGAAGATCCTTTGTCTGTATTCTTCAGCGAAATGGTATACATCCTCTTTGCCTACGTATGTCAAGCAGTAAAATGAAAAGAAATATATTGTCCAAGGACGCTGATACACAATGATTCTTTACCAAGGCTGCGATGAATCTCAATTGAATTACAAAAAGCTGAAGTTTCGAGAAAATTAAAACGTGTCGCTTTTCGCAGCATTTTTTTTATGATTTTCCTTTTCCTTCCATTCCTTTCACAGCGTGCATTAATTATACGGAAATACCCCGTTTCATAATACTTTTTTCCTCAAATAAACTTTTATTTCCCTTAACGTTTTCCTTGAAAAAGTTAAGCATCACTTTTCTTCTTCAGAAGAAATAACGGAAAATGCTATGTGAATCCTCTTCCTTTGTTGAGGAGCCGCAAATGCTTGCCAGGGGATGCTTTATTATGGATTTCAGCATTAAGAGGGTTGCGACGTACTTTCGCCTTCTAGGCTATGACACTGTGTGTGATCGAGCTATTCTGCATGACCAGATCATTGCCATCGCCGCGGCGGAAGATCGATGTGTTATTACCTGTAGCCTGTCGTTGACACGGCGGTTGGAGGCTTATAATCGTCGCTTAAGGAAGCAGCAAAAGCAAACACAGCGGGAGGGGCATACAACAGAGGTGAGCGGTCGTCGACACGTGATCATGTACACCTCTGATGGGGACTCGGTTTACTCCGACACTTTCGATGCGCCGATAAAGGAAGTGACGCACATTGTGATCCAGCAGTGGCGCAAAGAAGATTTTCAAAGCACCCTTGTGGATCTCATTGCGCGTGCCCAACTTATATATGATACGTTTTTCGTGTTTTCGCGCTGTGTCGATTGCAACGATGTGCTTGTTGAAGTGGAAAGAAGCTTTGTCAAAGACAACGTTATGGAATCCGTTTTTTCCATTTATAAGGAGTATACCATGTGCCCGAGGTGCGAAAAGGTGTTTTGGGGTTTCCATGATGAGGAAGCCCTAAACTACAAAACCCTACGTACCCTCGAAATGCTGCGTTCCCTCTGTGTTCGCGCAGGTGTGCCTGTGGTGAACAAGCGGGATAACAAAATAACTCTCAAAAGAATTTATTCTTTTCCACGCAGCGTTAAATTCAACATTCTATCGTTTCTTGAAAGGCATTATCTAGCTTCATTAATAGATGTTTTCCCTGCTTTTTCTAATTTAGTAGATGAGGAGCGCGCAGCCTGAGCAGAGGAGGTTTCTCCACATGTCCGCCTAATGCTATAAAGTAAATAATTAGATTGTTTCAAAAACCTGTAAATTGTTGATCGAAAAGGGGAATGCATGACAAGTGGTCATTTCCTTCCTTAATGCATATTTTTTTGTGGAATTGTTGAAGTGGGGGATCTCAGCGACAAGATTGAAGGCCATGGCTCTGAGTCTTTTGTTTTTATTCCATACCCCCTTTGATTTCTTTTTTCTCAATTATCATTTTGTACATTTGATTGGAGTGTTCAGATGCATCTTATTTTCGCATTGTCTTTTTGAGCCCGTTTGTTTTTAGTAAGACAATGAGCAATCTGAAAAGAATCAGTCTTCCCATTGACGTTTTGCGTAACTGCCGAGGAAAACCGGTCTCCATTGAACTTTTCACTGGGGAAACGCTTAACGGCACGATTATGCGCACTGATAGAATAATGAATGTTGTGCTCAAACAATGCATTCGAACCTCAGCAAACGGCGATGCTTTTTGGCGATTCCGCGAGTGCTTGGTAAGGGGTGCTAGTATTCGGAATATACGCATGGATGACAGTGCGCTATGGGTGCCGGCATCAGTTTCTCATAAAAAAACAGCAACTGCAGGCAAAAGGCCACGTAGCAACCCTCAAACCGGCCCTATTCTTACAAAAATGCGGAAAAAGGAGCATAAGGGTAACTCCAAATAATGTAATAACCTTCCTACTGATGTTCCTCTCTTCACGGGTTGTACTTTTATCTATGGCGAATGGAAGCTGTACTGAAGGGTGAATCATTAGGGTTTGTGAAAAATGCTTGCCTTCGTGTGCAACGCAAACTGTGTTTCTGTATTCAATTTTTAGTAGTCAGCATATGGGTAAAGTGTGCTAGCTGAGGCATTGTTTTGTTCTTTTTCTTTCTTGCTTAAGCGAACCCGTATATATATACAATAGGCATTTCTTGACATATTGTGGGGGAAGGGGGCTTCCTATAATTTACGCACAATGACTCATTAAAAAGCCCTTCGCTTTTCATTTTTCACATGCTTAGCGGGGAGGGGGTTATGCCGAATCGGTTCAGCAAAAACAGGCGTCTTCCTCTCTACCTAAAGAAGGGGAAATAGACTACTTCCGATACCTTCTTGTTATTGTTACTAAGATTTTTCTGCATGAATGATGAGTTGATTTTTTACTACTTTTTTTTAAAGCTTGGTTCTAAAAAGGAAAGCCGTCGAGAAATCAGGAGCATACACAGAGAATCAAAAGGATCAAGGGCAGTTAAGGTTCATATTGAGGTATATGGATGCTTATCCTGGAGCGCCAAATGATGACTGTGCAGGTGAGCCCGCCGTGGGAGCGGGGGCCCGGACCTCCCGTCTGAGTTGTACGCTATGTTGTGCACCGTCACGGAGGAGGAGGAGAAAGTGAAGGACGCCATCACTCGCTTGCGCTCTTCTTGTGAGAAGCTGCGCTCACAGATTGCCGAGGAAGAGACAAAGACTGCTGTGAAGTGTGATCGCCTGCCAAGTCTGTGGGATGCTATCGAGGTGGAACAGGCAAATAATCAAACATGGGAGGCTTGCATGCGTGGTGCGGCCACCGTCTTGGCGAACGCTAAAGTCTGCATGGAAAAGGCGGAGCAAAATCTGGAGGCGACATGCGCGGATGATGGCATAGGGCTACCTGAATGGGCTTTTTTTCACGAGTGTGGCTCCACAAGTGATTCAGAAGACCTCTTCGCGTCCCCTTCAAGGGTGCTTTGCTTGCTGACTTCGCTTCATAAAAAATATCCAATGTGCGTGCCGCGATGAGGTCCCAGAAGGAGAACCTGGAAGAGCATTGTAACTCCAAGGAGTGCAGGCCTGTGGAACGCCCCACTGCCTCCCCGGGCGCGTCTCCACAATCACTGGAGGTCGATGCTGCGAGGGGGTGCACGGACGGCTCAGAAGTTGCGGCTGTTGTCGCAGGTGAGGCTCGATTATCGCGGAAGCGTCGCCTGCATTTTGATGATGACTGCTTAGAAAAGGTAACTTGGGTTCGTACGGAACCTGCGTATGAGGTCCAAAGTAGATCCCAGGCAACGCACGCGAGCATGAGCTCGGCGATATCGAATGACATCGGTGAGGCAACGACTCCTCGAAGGCTGTTGATTTCAACGACATACGTTCCGTGGTCCTCTGCCGCGCGCCATGATAAGCCAAGCATGACGAAATGGACGTATTTTAACCCTAAATGCTCGTCTGAAGGCTACTAAATTCAGTCTGCTTTTTAATTTCTCATCTATTTTTTGTTGCTTTAGTTGAGAAAGGAGTGAAAGCTAAATAGATTTGGGCTTGTATAATTCTAGCTCGATCGAGTTGTTTTCATTTATACTTTTAGATTTACAGTGCCCCGGTTTCTTTTTTTCTTTTTGAGCCGCTGATTCCAACTTCATTCTTACTTCCTTATTTCTTACTTTCGATGGTTGTGATGGATAATTTATGGAGGAAAGGGCTTTCTAATATATAGCCTAACTCGATCATCATTTGAGCGTGTCTCCTTTCTTTTTCCACATCACCCTTCCGCAAAGCAGGCAGAAAAGTCACACTCATTATTGATTTTTCTTATTAGGGCAGACTACTCTTCCCTTATTCACTCATTTTCGGATTGATTTATCTATATAATAAGTATTATAGGTGAACTAACACTTTTCCTGTCCTCCACGGGGATTTGTTCATGCTGGGTGGACTAAGTAATAATATTAGCACAAGTGGAACTGGAATGCCAGCCTATGCGAGTGGTCGCCGCACGGTTAGTGTAACAACACCCTCACAGATTCAAATGGCGACACCTACCTTTCATTCGCCACATAGCTTCTATCCTTCCCAACAAATAGACCTGTGCCGCACTAATGGCAGCAATTTGCTCTTGTCGGATCCTTTCCCCTCCACACCGTACACATCAGTAAGTAATTTGTTCATGACTCAGGCGGTCCGCAACACTCTCATTACGCCCCACTTCATCCGCCAAGCGCGTCCTGTCACACACGTCACGTCGTCGAAGTTTGCTCATTATACAACAATTTATAACTTAGAATCTGAAGACAAGCCGAGTGTGCTGATCCCTAAGCTATCCACGCAGGTTTACCAAACAACTGCTCGTTACACTGGAAAGGATATTCTATTGCGCCGCCTCGTCAAGACCTCCATCACAGCCGAAGACTGCAAGGCCGTTTATGAAACGCTACGACACTACCGGCACCCTAATCTTGTGTCCCTCACAAATATCTTCACAACAGACGAGTTTATCATGGGAAGCTCAGACGTCATAATGGAGTATCGTTTCATGCCTGGTGCTAAGAGCATATATGATGCCCTTTTTACAGAAACCAACCGCGCCACGGAGGGCCTGTTGTGGTCCTTCACGTGCCAAATGGTGGGCCTGCTGCGCTCATTCCATGAGACGTTGATACCTTTGCGTGGGTTGCACTGGTCAAAAATTATCTACATAGAAACGACAGGAAGGTTTTACTTCACAGGCCTCGGTCTGGTAGATTTACTTGAGCCAAACCTGCCCCCATCAATGTTACACCTAATGATGAAGCAGGATATTCAAGCCTTTGGTCTCATCCTTTTCCAGATTGCGTCACGGAACGTTGATGTGAAGCCAGAGAATTTCATCAACAAGCACCCACTAGTTGGATTTTCCTCCAGCTTCTGGGAGCTTATTAAAATATGCCTCGAAGGAAACGCCGACGCTGCGCAGTTGTGTCATGCGCTAGGGGAGCGGATATCGATGGAGGTAGGCCATCAGGAGGGGCACGCGGACTTTCTCCTTTCCCAATGTGGAAAAGAAATGCACAACGGCCGTCTCATGCGTCTGATGATCAAGCTGAACTTTGTCCTGGAATCTCTTCACGATATCCAGTACAGTACCGATACCCAGCGGTACGCGTTGAGGCTCTTTAGCCAATTCGTGTTCAATCAAGTTGATGATCAGAACCGTGTGCACGTCGACTGGGGACATGCATACCACTGTCTGAACAAGCTGGACTGCGGGTCCGAAGAAACGATTCAGCTCATTGGGAACGATGCAAATACTACTGTACTTGTTATCAGTTATGCAGACCTTCGCGTGATACTTGACGGGTTATTCGAGCAGCTGCAGCAGCTTGCCTTACAAGCAGGAAATGGCGCTGATATAGAGAATCAAACATTTATACCAGCTTCTCCAGGATCTTCATAAAACTCTGTACATGGTATTTACCCTCTTTTACGTCGTTTCGGATGTATTAAGGGTAGTGGGTTTAAATTTCAGTTCGTTGTTAGGCGAAAGGGGTCTAGTTTTCCTTTTAATATTGATTTCCATTTGATAGAGAATGCGGTGATTTTAAGTGTGTTTTCTTCTTGCTTGGTAAATCCAGAGGCTGATACACGCTGTGGTAACGTGAGCATATAGTTCAGAGTAAATATGTAATGGAAAAAGGGAAGTGTGTGGGTTAGTAAATGTCTTGAAGAGTCAATGCATAGATTTACTTGTACGTGTATTTGCGCTTCACGTTTGCCCTTTTCGTTTTTTTCTCAGGATGTCTTCGGTGTTTGCTCATTATTGTCTTGCAGCACGAAAGCAAAGGTTATTGTGAACAGGGGGTATATATATATATATATCTTATCGCGGTGTGGCTTCAATTTGTTATCAAATATGCTTTTTTCGTCTGAATTTATCCTGTAAACGACTGCAGCGTCTTTTATTGTTGCTGCACTTTGAAACGGAAATTGAATGACGAATATGCTTTCGAACTCTTAAAGAGGAAAAAAATGTATGCTTGAGTCAGCACGATGGCAAATAAAGTGAAAGCTATATGAAACTGTTTCCTTTATAAGTGTTTCTATTAAGGAATATGACCAACAGGGAACCCCGTTCCGTAACGGAAACACACTATTCTTAATAACAAATTAATGTTATATCATTCTGTTGCGTGCACATGAGCTGCCTTTTTTCCTCACACATTTTTTTAGGACTTATTTTCCAACCATCAACTAGGTATCCAAGGGTGACCTCTTTAGCTTTCCCAGTTTCCTGTGCACAATTCGAAGTCATTCTGCATAGTTTAATCTTTTAAAAGGCTATTCAATTTAATTTAAATCATCTGAAGTAACATTTATTATCGCAGCTATTAATCCCTCGGACTACGACGACCAAGTCCTACTGAAATTGGAAAGAAAGTCCGAGGTTAGGGTAGTTCTGATGGCGGAAATGACAAGGGAGGTCATCGTGGCTTCATGCAAGGCCAACGGTGGCTACGAATCCCCTAAACTCAACGATCAGCTCTTTCTCCATTGTAAGGGCTTTGTGGCAATCAAAAATTTGGAACCCTACACCAACGTCAAAGTGCTTTGGTTAGAACAAAATGCGATCTCGGATCTGTCTGGACTGGAGAATCAGAGAGATTGCCTCGTTTCGCTTTTTTTGCAGAACAACACAATTCGCTCACTTCAAGCGTTGGTAGTTACTCCACTTCTTAACTTGCGTGTGTTGAACATTTCGCACAACTACCTCACATCTCTTAAAGGTATCGCGGCAGTCTGCCCATATCTGGAAACTCTGCAAGTATCGCATAACCACCTTGCGTCGCTTGATGTTTGTAGGGATCTTTGGCAACTTTCTGAGACCCTTACATCCGTTGACCTTTCCTATAATAAAATCACTCAATCGGAGGTCGCAGACAATGGGCCCACAGTGAACCCTTTCAGCTCTAAAACAATAGCAGGCAAGATTGCTGATAGTGACATTCGCGTTGCTTGGGAGCCTGAAGGTAGAAAAGAGCTATCTAGCGGACCTGTCGGCGACCTGGCGGGGAGGTGCTGTGACAAGGATCCCCTTGTGCTTGTCCATTTCTTTAAGAATTTGCCCAACGTCAGTGTAATCTATATCCATGGAAATGGGATCACGCATGAGGTGAAGAACTACCGCCGCAACATGATACTGCACCTGCCTAACCTGGCGTACCTGGACGAGCGGCCGGTCTTCTCGGAGGAGCGCCGCGTTGTGGAGGCATGGGGTCGTGGTGGCGATAAGGCAGAGACAGAAGAGAGAGCAGCCATCCGCGAAGAGAAGCGCGAGCACCTTAAAAGCTGCGTGCGCATCCTAACCGATCGCCTGGAGAGCAGCCGAGAGGCGCGCGACCGGCTCACGCAAGTCTGGGAACGACAGCGTGAAGGGGAACTGCGCGCATTAGAGCGGAAGCGTCAGGAGTATCGAGATGTCCGCGATGCGATGGAGACAGCTGAGCGATCCACCCGCGAGGCTGCAGAGAAGGAGGAGCAGAACGCACGGTGGGATTTTGAAGAGCTGTTTGAAAAAGAGCACGAATTACTCACCGCAACTGAAAGGGAGCGATTGTGTGCTTGCCAAGAATCGGAGTCGATTACGCGAATTACTGCCGAGGCCGCACGTGAGCTTGCCGAAGAAGCAGCAGCCGAGGAGCAGGCTTTCCTCGACGATCACAGTCATGATGTGGTCGATGTTGCCGCATCGTCGTCAGCTTCTTTCCCCTCAGACCCGCTAACTATGCTTCTTCATTCTGACGACGATATCTTGAGAGAGATGGAGAATACCATTCAGCATGTACTGTATGATGTGGAGCTTTCTGTCCGTAGCTACAGCGATTCAGCCCAACAAAAGAAATGTACAAAGCATTTACTTCCGAAGGCCGCCGCGGCAATGAACGCAGATAAGGAGGGCGATGCGTTTGGCGACTGCAGCACTACTGAGGCCATTATTACAGCGTCTTACTCATACCATGACCGCGCCACTGAAAAGGCAGAACGTGCTACACACGATGCTATAAAACGCTTCGGCATTGCTCTTTGCCAAGACCGACGGGAGCATTTATGGAAGCAGTTTCAGAAATGGGAAAACCGCCTAGAGCACAGGTGATGGAAAAGTTGTATTTTCTCTCATTAGAAAAGGATAAAGGAGAGGATAAAATAGGCTAGGAATGCTTGAGTCCTCAGGCACCTTGTCTCTCCTAGAATTAATAATAGATATATTTTTTTTGCTTAGCCTCACATCCGTGTGTACCACACCTCTCCCGGTTTCTTATCCGCTAATATTTCATAATTATTGGAAAAACATCTTTGTGTTGTATACATTCATCTATTTTAGAGTTCCTTATCAAGATTAAAATACAATGAAGTGCTTTTGGTTTTGTCCCTAACAGACAGTTTGGATGTATTTGCACAGCATGCTATGAGCCCTCGGTATGAACTCTTTCTCCCTCCTCCATTCGCTACGTGTATATGCGTTATCAGAGCGAATAGTTCCTTTTTTATTTCTAATGTAAAATATCGTCAGGAATCGCAATAATAATGAAAATACCAAACCTGGATAAGCTTAGCAGGCTTTCTGGAGATCAACCCAAGGATTGCTTAAGTTGGCGCGTCAACTAGTAAATCTTTATATGTATTTTGTCTTCCTTCAGTATCATTATTATTGGATCGTAATTACTATTTTTATTTTTAATGAAGACCATGGCTTACCGTCGCGCGTGATTATGTTTTTAGGGTGTTTATTAGATTGTTAATCTATTTATTTGTCGAATTGCCTTCCAATGCTGAAAAGAATTACCGTACTGGTCACCGGTGGATCCGGTTTAGTGGGTAATGGGGTCAAAAAAGTCAATGAGCTCCGCCCGAAACCGAATGAAGTGTGGGTATATCTCTCACGAAAGGATGCTGATCTAACTAATTTCGGGCAGACATATGCTGTGTTCGACAAATATCGCCCAACTCATGTCCTGCATCTAGCGGCGGACGTTGGGGGCCTTTTCAAAAACATAAACCGTCCTGTGGAGATGTGGGAGTCCAACGTCGCCATCGATAACAATGTACTCCGCTGCGCAAAGGAGTTTAGCGTCGGCAGGCTCGTTGCCTCCCTATCGTCATGTGCTTTCCCAGACAAGGTGGTGTATCCGATTCATGAGGGAATGCTGCATGATGGGGCACCACATTACTCAAACGAAACCTATGCTTACGCTAAGCGGATGGTCGATGTACTATGTCGTTCCTATCGACGTCAGTACGGATTCAATTGGGTTAGTGTGGTCCCCACAAATATCTACGGCCCACACGATAACTATAACTTACAAGATGCTCATGTCATTCCAGCTCTTATTCACAAGTTTTATTTAGCACAGAAAGCAAACGAGCCGGTGGTGGTCTTCGGTACGGGGAGCCCCCTGCGACAGTTTATTTACAGTCAAGACCTTGCTGAATTAATGGTGTGGGCACTGCACAACTACAACGAGGAATATCCGATTCTACTCTCTGTTGATGAACAGGATGAGGTTTCCATTGCAGACGCTGTTCATCTTGTTGCTGAGGCCTATCAGTTTAAGGGTCGTATCATCTTTGACACTACTAAAACAGATGGCCAGTTCAGGAAGACGGTGGGCAACCGGAAAATGAGAAAATATTTGCCGGATTATAACTTTACGCCTCTTTCAAAGGGCATTCGGGAAACGGTTAGGTGGTTTCTCGCGAATTACGAGAGCGCACGGAAGTAAGAAATGCAGGCGTCATCTTTAGCATCTTTTTCTCATGTCCAAAGATGCAAACACATTTAGTTCTGGTATTCTTTCCAGTCTTTATTTAGAAAAAGGCCTCGACAAGAACGGTAGTGGTAAGTGATTTTTACTCTTCCCTTTTTATTTTCAACGGTTGGGGATGCAAAGCAAGAGAAAAGATCTGGCTATTGTTAACATGTCGGAATTGAAAGCTGCTTATTGGCACAAAAAGAATGAGTAGCAATGCTGACTGAAAAAGCGTCCTATGTCCCGTTCTTTTATATTACCGTTTTAAAAAGCTATAGTATACCGCGCTATGCCTCCTAAGAGCACTAACAAGGCTGCTGCCCCCAAGGCGAAGGCTACTGCGTCCTCGTCCCCGAAGGCCCCCGCTCCTGCAAAGACTGCGGGGAAGAGCGGTGCCCAGAAGGCCGCGGCACCCGCCACGAAGCCCTTGAGAAAGGCAGCTGCACCTTCCGTCAAGGCCGTCTCCGCACCGAAAACCGTCGCGAAGGCCGCCGCGGGTTCCGCTGGAGCCTCCAACGGCGTGTACGTGAAGAACTGGGGCACCGGCTCCGTCGCGGATGCCCTGGGGATGTTCAGCACCGCCGGCAAGGTGCAGAAGGTGCAGATCCGCCGTCACCGCTACGCGCTGGTCTTCTTTGAGAACGCCGCTGCCGTGAAGAAGGCGATCGATCTCTTCAACGAGAAGAAGGTGCTTGGGCAGGTCGTTACGGTGGTGCCCGCGAAGACGAGCCCGAAGCCAGACCCCCATCTGAACTCGTCCTGCGTGTTCGTGTCGCCGATTTTCCGTGCGTCGACGACGAAGAAGCAGATCATGGAGCTGTTTGAGGGTGTGGAGGTGCTGCGCCTGCGCACGTACCGCTGCAACTACCTGTACGCCTACCTGAACTCGCCCGCCGCGGCGAAGAAGTTCGTGGAGGCTAAGAACGGGAAGGAGTTCCGCGGGCACAAGCTACGTGTGGCGCTGTCTGCGAAGTCTCTTGATAAGCTGAAGGCGAACTACCAGCGCGCCACGCTCCTGATGGCCGCTCACCGCCACCACAAGAAGGAGCACAGCTAATTTCGCTTGGATGAACGTTTTGTGTGTATACATACTAGTGACGTCATTGCTCTTTTATTGCTACTAAATCAACGCATCCAAAGCCCATACAGAGATGTGCTATGGGGGACAAAATATTTTAATATAAGATCGAGAAGCGTTTAGTGTTGTTTCCTTTTTTATATTTATACTAATATATTTATCTGCTAATTTCTCGCTTTTTCTGCTTGTATAATTGTAGGTAGCCTTTTGGTGTAAACGCATCTTTTTCTTTTGAGAAAGAAGTGTGTGTATATCAGCAATGCACTAACTTCATGCCATCTGCATCAAATTTAAGTAATCAAGGAAGTGCATAAATTTATTTCAGAAAATATTTCTATTGCATCTTCCGCTTCAGGCATAATATGCGCGTGGGCAGAGTTGTTATTCCTCGCTGCTTCAATAATGATGTTTTTTGCTGCTGCTTTCTTACTACCTCACGGGTGTGTAGTGTCGAGTGCATCCAGCCAAACAGCAGTATAGTATGGGGAACTGATGAGCTTCTCGTGGAGCCCCAGGCCATTGCCGATAGGGCTTCTGCGTTGCATATCGCACATCGAGAGCCCTTCAAACTGTCTCGCATTGCTGCCTCGCACGCGATGTTGTGTCTACTAGCTCGGAGGGGCGATACAGCTCTTCAGGGATTCGAATTTGTGTTTATGGGAACGCGAGAGGAGGCCTTGAGAGATTATGGCATCCACCTTAGCTTTTCTCACGAGGCATTAGTTGGCGGCGCGCTTTCGTGGTGTACAGACTCTGCTGCAGCGCTCGATATGAGGCCACGTGGGACGGTAACATTTGCGCTAGATATTGCGGATGTGCTCGACGTGGGTCGTGTCAGTCGCCGTTTTCCGGAACGCCTGCGCCGTTTTTTGACACCGTGTGGTCTCTCAAGCGGCCTCTTCTCGGAAAGTTCTCGTATAAACAACAAGGCCTTAGCACATGAGCTGCGCATTCCTCTAGAGCTACTTTCCAACACTTTGGAAAACAAGAATGCATTAGTGAAAGGGTGGTGGTCATCTCTCCCTGACACCCACCCCGTGCACGTAGTGGATCAATGCATTCTGGCACAACGCTGGTCGTTACGGGAGTGTTGTGTGAAGCTGCTTGGGATTTCGCACCGCGCGTTTAACTACGCTTGCGTGGAATGTGACAGAGAAATATCGGCGGCAGAGCAGGGCTGTGGCGTACTTCAGCCCTGTCTTCCCTCGGGATACTGGCACCAAAACACACTCTATGTTGCACGCATAGTGGGGGAAGAGCAAACTGCGTTTGAATCTCGTGGGTTAGTCCCTCAACTGCAAGTGATCTCCTCTCTCGAATGGCTAAGAACTATTAAGGGAGAGGTGCGTCCGGTTGTCGTCACCATAGCATCCTGTAAACATCTGTAATACTTGTCAGGAGGTGCTTTTTTTATTCATTATGAACGCTATTGTAGGTGAACAACATATGTTTACATTCGTGATAAACTGTGTACTTTTTTGTTGTTGGTTTCGACTCACGATTAAAGCAACTTTCAATTATTTTTCCCATTCTTTTGCATAATCATATCCATTCTCTCTCTCTCTCTCTCATTATTATGCCTTCGACTCTTTCCGTTTTTTGTCTGTTTAAAGCCTTTTCAGTTAACCTACCTCGACCGTCGAGTAATAAAAGTTATCACATATGCCTCCTAAGAGCACTAACAAGGCTGCTGCCCCCAAGGCGAAGGCTACTGCGTCCTCGTCCCCGAAGGCCCCCGCTCCTGCAAAGACTGCGGGGAAGAGCGGTGCCCAGAAGGCCGCGGCACCCGCCACGAAGCCCTTGAGAAAGGCAGCTGCACCTTCCGTCAAGGCCGTCTCCGCACCGAAAACCGTCGCGAAGGCCGCCGCGGGTTCCGCTGGAGCCTCCAACGGCGTGTACGTGAAGAACTGGGGCACCGGCTCCGTCGCGGATGCCCTGGGGATGTTCAGCACCGCCGGCAAGGTGCAGAAGGTGCAGATCCGCCGTCACCGCTACGCGCTGGTCTTCTTTGAGAACGCCGCTGCCGTGAAGAAGGCGATCGATCTCTTCAACGAGAAGAAGGTGCTTGGGCAGGTCGTTACGGTGGTGCCCGCGAAGACGAGCCCGAAGCCAGACCCCCATCTGAACTCGTCCTGCGTGTTCGTGTCGCCGATTTTCCGTGCGTCGACGACGAAGAAGCAGATCATGGAGCTGTTTGAGGGTGTGGAGGTGCTGCGCCTGCGCACGTACCGCTGCAACTACCTGTACGCCTACCTGAACTCGCCCGCCGCGGCGAAGAAGTTCGTGGAGGCTAAGAACGGGAAGGAGTTCCGCGGGCACAAGCTACGTGTGGCGCTGTCTGCGAAGTCTCTTGATAAGCTGAAGGCGAACTACCAGCGCGCCACGCTCCTGATGGCCGCTCACCGCCACCACAAGAAGGAGCACAGCTAATTCGGTTTCCAATATGTGTTTCCTTTCAGCTTATTTAGGAATTCATCGGGAACTTTTCATTTTTAAAAAAAAATATTTTTAACTGTCAAGGTCAATGTCTCTTTTTTTCTTTTAATTTTTCTGTGTTGGAAAAACACTACACTCATGTAGAGTAGGGAGATTACATCTTCTTAAATGTAATGTTTTTCTTTCGTTATAGATTCTTTATTTAATATTTTATTGTACTTTTTGGGGGCTTCTTTTCCATTTCTTTTGTCGATGTTCTTTTTCCTTTTCTGAGCATCGGAATTGCATCTAGGACTAGTTTTCTATTATTCCAACCAAAACTTTAGTAAAAGTTCATTAAGAAAGCTCAGTCATGGCTTATTTACCAGAATATAATCGTAGTTACCATCATTCCGTCTGCAAGGCGTATAATATTATTCGTCATGTCGTGGACACGTTGAGTATGGACGACACCGTTTTTGCGACCGCGATGAGCTACTGGCACGAATTTGTCCTTCAACATGGACGCAAGAAGATTCACGAAGTGGTGCTCGGTACCGCCGCGGTCTTCTTGGCTGGGAAAGTGGAGCACTACAAAATACGTGTTGATCAAATGCTAAAAGTTGCATTAGAGGTGGATGTTGACAAAAATTCAAAGAGTGAGGATGTAGAGGCGTGGCGGCGCATGCTGCTGAATGCGGAGCTAGTCCTGCTTGACTCTCTCAATTTCGACTGTCAACGGAGCCATCCGATTAGGCAACTATTGGCTCTACTCGAGGCTCCCGATAACCATCCACTTTCCAGGCGGGGAGAGGACGAGGCTAAGATGGTCAAGAAGCTCCAGCACGTGGCGCACTGCCTATACATGATATCCCTTATCAGTCCCTTGTGTGTGAAGTTTTCCAACAAAAAGATTGCCGCAATCATCCTCTACATGGTGCTTTATTTTTCTGGCAACAAAAATGCATATACGCATATCTGGAAGCACTACCCGCTGCCTGCGCTCGAAGAAAGAGATTGCATTATTGCTGTTATAATGGACGCCTTTATTTTTACGAGGAAGCAAACTGGACTACCTCAGCTAGACGACCTGATCGCCGCTCGACGAAAACGTTCGCGTGAGGAAGAAAACCTTGCCATAGAGGTGGTACGTTCATCTGGGTTTCACAGCAGCAGCGTTGGGAGCGAAAGTTATGAGGGTTCGCCTTTTACGCGTCCGGCGGATTAGTGGGATTCTGCAGGAAGCACGGTATGAACGTTTGCTTCCGCAAAATGCCCTGTCGGTGTACTTTGGCTTCTATTGAGGCCTATGTGACCCTGGACATTGTATTTTCTTTTTTTCGCCCTACGGGTTTAGGGTTCCCTCTTAATATTATTATTGTTGAGATGTGTACATTTAGATTCTCCCCACCCCTACGGCAACTATTTGATGCATGCAAAGTGGCCTGTTGCTACCATGTCAGATTCACCAATCTGTTTTTACCAATGAGAACAGATATGGTAGAGGGGCTATAATTTTTCAGAGTGTGGTGCTTATCTTTTTGAATTACCGCTTCGATCTTCCTATGCTTATTTTTGCTCTAGAGTCTTCTGGGATCAGAGCTAGTGTTACGTTTCCAAGTTTGTTTTTCTCTGGAGGCGTTTGTCTTTTGTGGAGAGGTGTGCGCCGCCTGATTTGAAAATGTTATTGGCGTTGGGTCCCCCACAAGTTTATGGTCGGCCAATCAGTTTTCAGGATAAGGAGTTCATTCAGCAGGTGTCTGTCAACGCATCCGGGGATATTCTTGCGACTGCCTCACAGCTTCAGCTCAATTTTTGGTCCAACAAAAAGGAAATTGCATATCTGGCATCCCTCTCGGTTCCACAATCTTCTTTGAATGACGATCCGGTTGTACAGGTACTTTGGCATCCCCAACATGCGAACAGATTAGCCCTTTCCACGGCCCGCCGCATTATTTTCTACGAGGTAAACATTAAAATTGGTGGTGACGCGTCCCTATGGCTCAACTCAAATGTAAACTCCAGGGAAACGGAAAGACATTCAATATTTTACGATGCGCTTTTACACGCGCGGATTTTAAAACAGCTTTACCTTGATAGAGGTTTCACCATCTCTCTGAGTCCGGCGGGACTTTACGCATTCACCATCTGCACAACCCTTGGTGTGGTTCACCTTGTTGGATGGGATACAAAAAGCGTTCTGGAAAGATGGGACGCACAGAGCCTTCAGAAAACTCTCTACCCAGTGTCATGTGAGAGTTGTAGGATGCCGCCCTACTCTGATGACGCGCTTGGTTTCTCCACTTCGGTGCACGAAACTTTTTCTACCAACACAAACAACAGTGTGTGTGGTGAAACAGCGGTACAGAAAATCCGAGCGATAACTCCACCAGGTGTGGCCGTTGTGATTCGTCCCAAAACTAGCAAAAAGAATGCCACAGGAAAGGTGTTGTACGGGGTGGAAGACGATCTAAGCTTTTTTTACTCTGCAGCCAATGGCAACGCGGACCTTGATGTTGACAGCACCTTTCCAACGGCGCAAGAGGTGCCGTCTAGTGCAATCCTCTATGTCGCATTTTCGGCTCCTTTGTCTATGTTCGCCTTTGTTCTCTCGAACAACGGAGTCCTTTTGGAGAGGGCCTCCACTGAGGAAGATCTCGCAAGCCGGGATACAAAGCTTTGTGGGCGATACCACGCGTTGGAGTCTGTTAAGGTGGTCTGCATTAATGCCACTCACTCCCTTTTGGCGGTGGCCGCGCACACTGGTGAGATTTCCTGTCACGTGTTGGAGGTCTCAACTCTTGCTCTCTCTATTGAGGCGATGTGGCGCTTCAACTGCGACCGTTATTTTGCATGGCCGCAAGATATGACGAGAAATCGCACTGTTGGCGATCTGCAATGGAGCCCCGGAACAGAGGAGCTTCTTTGCGTCGGCTTTGATTATGCAGGTATTGTCGTGTTGCATTATAGTGGCACCTGCATCATGCGACCGTTAATTGAGAATAGCCCGACGTTAGGCAACGTCATCAAGCCTTTTAACTACGGGTTTGGGGAGTCGTACTACTTAAAGGGGTTTCAGGCGCTGCACTGGACTCACCATGGTGCCCGTTTAATTGTTGTGGGCTCTCAAAGCAAGCATTTGGCACTTTACGACTTCGCGCGTGCGCTTAGCTGTGTGGAGGTAGGTCCTTCTGTTGGATGGTGCACGCCCTTATTCCTGCTAATGGATGATGCTATGGGAATCGTTCACTTCTCTGATGCCGACGGTCCTAAAGGCGTCAAACAATGCGTTAAGCCGCCATCGAGCTACCTTGAGGCCAATTACCCGCTGAGGTACGGTGCAATATCAGCTAAGGGCAACTGGCTGGCATGCGCTGGGCGCCACGGCTGCGCGACGTATTGCCGCACTTCTCAGAGTTGGTTTATTTTTGAGGCTTCTAGTGATGAAGAACGGATGATCTGCGTTGGAGATCCTGTTTGGTTAGACGATGAGCTCTTGGCAATGCCTGTAAATAACAGTCCTCACGAAATAGGGGCCTACGAGGTCACAGTGTATCATTCAATGCAACTATCGCGAAAAAATGCCCTTGCGAGTATCCAGCTACCTTGCCAGCCTTTTTTAGTGTCCGCCACAACCAAAGACAACGGGCATGTTTTTGTGTGTGTTTTTGATGCTCAGAACTCCTTGTGCGTATACCGCGGCGAATTATCCAAGGAGGTTCGCAGTTTTGGATCGGTAATAGGTTTGAATTTTGTGCTTATCCACACAACCACCTTAACGGGAAGCCTAGGAAATCCACTTTCGGTGCAGCCATTCTTGAGTGAAGCCATGGACTCTCCTGATTCGGGGGCAAATCGCCACGACAACCCCATCATTCTTCTGCAGCTGCGCGAGAGTTCTGCACTAGTATGTTTGCGCTTGAGCAAAAAGCTGCCCGTCGAAGGTGGTTCTGGTAGCGCTAGGGAAGAAGTTTCTGTTGTTCATGAACGTTGGTTGGCAAATCCACCATTGCACGAACGGACACTGTCGCGCGTTTTCTGTTACTGGGTTGATCGGTTCAGTCCTCTAGAGGGGCTTCGTGTTGTGACTTTTGAAAGTGAGGGACTTTTTTACCTCCTCCTTAGGGCTCCCTTCTCCGCATCGGATGACTTTGTTCGTTTGCGAATTTCACCGAGGGGAGCGGACTTGTTCCCCCTCGCACTTTCGCCGTACGATGGCTATCTGCTGTGCTCGTCAGATCTCTACGAGGAACATAACAGTGTGCAGTCGCTTATTTGCTTCTGCCCCTCGCTTAGCCTGCCCAGGGTCTGCATTCGTCCAGTAGTGTACATTCACTGCGTGCTGGCGTTAGTTTTGCAAAGCATCATAGTACTCCAGGCGGGGGAAGGGCTCTCGTCAGAGGGGGCAGTTGGAGAGATTCGAGGTGATGTTGTTGAGAAACGCGTTAGCTTTACTTGGACCGAAGCACTGGTTCCTTGGCTGGAAACAATGCGCCAGAATGGTTCCTTTGCGGAGAATATGCAATACTTTTTCCACACTATCTTTGAGGAAGGCTTTGGAGTAGAGCTGCCCGGGTTTACACGGTCCATTGCCATTCAGGCAGGCATTTGCCTTCTTCGCTCTTACCCTGAATTCTACGAAATTGTCGCTGTTAGCCTTCGCAAGGTTGATGCTGAAGACTGGGATGCCATTCTCGGTGTTCTGGGATCTTTGCTGGAGTTTTATCAGGAGTGTGTTGCCAAGCGGTGTTATACGGAGGCACTGATTTTAGTACGTGTTATGTTACTGAGCGCCTACTGGGTATCCTCATATTCATCGCTACCCAGCCTAACCGACTCGCTTTGCACGTCCAACGACGACACCGTTTTAACGAACTCCGTTAACTGTAAAGCTTCCAGTGGCAATCTAAAACGAGGTGGGGATCCTCAAAAGGCTTTTGAGTGCGCAATTGAGCTTTTTGGGTATGCCCTTCGTGTGAAAAGCTTTTCCCCAGCACGTGATTTGGTTCGATTTATGTTTATGCTGAAGGACAAAGTCAGCCTGCCTTCGCCCGACTCTACAAAGGAATTGCAGCCGAAAGGGAGCGTTGTGGCTGGTTGCCCTTCGCTGCGCTTTGAGAGTATTGCCACGTGTTCTGCTGTGGAGCGCACGGAAGATACAGAGGTGACTTCTGTGCAGAACCAGGACAATCTTGGCGGCGAATACGGCGCCGTTGCTTCCCCTTCGAATAACCTATCGATGTCCTTTGAAGCTCTTGAGGTGGAGCAGGAACATGAGAGAATCGAGATGACATTCCAAATGTGTCCGCAGCTTCCACACGAGGTAGAGATGGTAGCAGTGGAGCTTCTTCTCCAAGGCTATCTGCTGCGCCTACACCAATTATTCCAAACCTTTTCTCTCTCACTGGAGCACTTTACAGAGGTGAAATTGTCGGGCCTCTGTGGTAATGATGCGGAGCCGCACCCGGAAGGGCTGGCGTCGTCGGTTTCACCAGCCATTGCCGTCGATGTTGCCTGCATTTTTGACGGTTTGCACATCGAATTTGGCCTCCCACGCTCCCGTCGCCCTGTCGGCGCCACACTTCCCGCCAATTTCATGCGTCGGCTCGACGGGAACGACTCCCCCTCGCAGGATCAGGACAAATCTCTCTGGACCCAGGCCCAGGTGGTACTGTTTAGCGATCGCGAGCGTCTGTCCATTGTAAAAAATGCTACAGGGGATTTTTTTCGCGGTATGCTAATCTTGATCTGGTGTTTTCATTATTGCTAATGTCCAAGGCCGATCTTCTGGTCTCGCTCGCCGCCTGTGTTAAGGACCCCGAATCACTCGGCTTCCGGGTTACGATGCTTACCAAAATGGTTTCGCACCCTATCTACCGTGGCTATAGGCCCTTTCTGTGCAATGTTATGCTTTCTCTACCACCGAGCGTGCAAGAATTTCTTTGGAAGCAGCCTTCTTCTGCCCAATGGGTAAGCTCATGAATCGACCATCGAGACGCTGTTTTATTTATTTAGGGGAGTCAAGCATAATCATAACATAAGTTCCCATCTAGGGCAGCCTTTGGCGATCTATTTGTTCTTAAGCCTCAAAAATTAATCTTTCTTCAAGCGGTCCAATGCGAGAATAGCCTTTATCGCTTCATTTCAGTTTACATTGCCTTTTCAAAGAGTTATCCTTGATAACTTGGAAATCGTATCCGGGAGTGAAGAATTCAAATGCATATGAATGTTTATCCGGCTTTGTTGTTTCTGTTTATCGATCTCTTCTTGCCTAGTCAGAGGAGGCAAAGTAATATAGGAGGGAGAGAAAGGGGTGGGTGCTCTTGATTTATTTCCTTCGTGATCATTTCGAAGCGACGTCTTGCGCAGTTAAACAATTGGATCTCTCATTAGCCCTTTATTTTGGTGAGTACGTATGCGCTTGTGGATACAAACCATCACCCCATCCATGCAGAGCTTATTCTCAAAAAAAAATTATATCTTACGTGTTTGTAGGATGTCTTTCTATTTTTCTTGACAACAAGTAGCAAACTTTTTGAGCTAAACTGAAGGTGTGAGCATACCTGTTGACCCACGCATATATACGCGTGCGGCTTTCGTATTCTTCCTCTTAGCTTAAAAAAGGGAAGGTCGGCTCGGCGTGATTCCATCGACGAGAGGGGGTTGAGACGACAACAAAGAAAAGGGTGGGCTATGGTACTGGAGGCTTTTGAGATTGATCCGACGACTCCGCACCACGGCGTCTACGTTGACCGCTTTTCGGTTCACCGGGAGACGAACGGCGGGTGGGTCACCCTCCGCGCTCAAACCCCGCTCACGCCGGAGAACCACCAGTGGGCCGTCCGCGTGCTTGACCAGGGTGAGAGCAACGACGGCTCGGGCCTCATGCTTGGCCTCCTTCCGCAGCTCACCCCACAGCTTACAGCCGCAATGGAGAGCAAGTACATCTCGGAGCTGGGCGGGTGGTGCCTCTCGCGGGCCGGCGACAGCTATGGCGCGTGGAAGTGCGAAAAAATGCCCTTTTTCACTGGCTGCGTGGTGGAGTTTGATTGGGACGCCGCTACGGGGTCTTTGTACATCGTTTGCGGAAAGCGGCGCGCGACGGGGATTATTTCCTCGGCAACAGAGGCTCATGCCCTCTACCCGGCCATATCCATGTACTATTTAAATCAAAAGGCTGTGTTTGTCTAGGACCTGTCCTCTGCACAATCAGTGTTTGGGTGGGATTTTGACAGTGTGTGAGTCGGCAGCCTACATGGCCATGTTTGTTTACGGTCTAGCGGAGGAAGGGAGAGGGCAAGCATCCAAAATCTAGTTCACGTCCACTGAATTCACACATTTTTTTTAGTTCGCTGCGTTCCCTCTTGTTTTTTTTCAAGCTTGATAAGGGACTTTGGTTCTTGTTTTCCCGCGATCTGTGCGCAGAACCATCACCTTTAGCTTTAAACAGTCTAAAGCTACCCCCCGTAAAAAACATCGAAGACATGCTCAGTCCTGTCGCATCCCATATATTTATTGCCATTCGAGAGTACAACAAACTCAACAGTGTAAATATACATTGAAGTTCACTTTTATATTTATATGTATTTGCGTTCGGTAAGCACATGAGTTCAAGCTCTTCAGCTCGCCATCTCTCTACAAATTCCGTGCTTATTATGCACACGATCATCGCGGGGGACTGTTGTGGTCGCCTCACCAAATGGTGGGCGCAATAACAACAGCCTGAACCGAAGGTGGATTTGTTAAAGTAGGAAATGGTTTGCAGGCGATAATATTGCCGTTGAAACTGATTCTCAATCTAACAAAAAACTGCATATTCTGATAATTTTAGCCAGTTGAGCAGCAATTGCACCTCTTTGCAAACCTTTTTATGTTTTGTGAACTTTCACCACACAAGACATCTTCAAGGATTACTTAGCCTCGAATCATTTCGCCACTCTCCGGGTGAAGAATTGGGAATGGTATTATAATTTGATTGACAGATACTCATCCTTTTTATTCACAGCAGCACATTTGGATTTAATCTCATCTTATTTCCTACCTCTAGTGGACAAAAGCACGAAGTGGCAGCAACCCAAGAGTAGCAGGCTGTAATCCTCGTGAGGGTGCTTCGATATGAGGATAAACCGACCTACACCACTCGACTTGAATGCAGGAAGCGCTGAAAGGAGCTTTTATCATGCGCCTAATGCGGCAAGGTCTGATGAATGGGGGGCGTTCTCCTCATTTTATCACGAAGCACTTTACGTCTCCTGTCCTTTTTATCGTAGGAGACAGCAGCAACTCCTTGGTGCAGTTTTACCGACTCTTACCTAATGCACTGTCAGTTTTCGCAGCTTCATCACCTTCTTCTAGAGGTAATCTGGAAATACGTCTTGTCTCCCATGAGCTCGCTGCCAAGGGATGGAAATACTGTGTCGAGGCGAAGCAATTTGTATCGATTGACCTCTCAACAACAGCTGAGGTGTTCACAGTGGATGAAGAAAAAGTAATTGACAAGGGAATATTACGAAGTACAAATAACAGCCCTGCGTCTTATCCAAATGGTCTTCCAAAGCATCTTAGAATATCGAACATGAAGTCGGCTAGCGCAGGGCCAACCCCCCACACGAAGGTGGGCTTCTCCGGCGCGTATTCCTATAGCAAACAGGTGCGCTGGGTGGTACCACGCTTTATCTTTCACGCCCTCGGCCTGGATGAACTGATTGACATCTGGGGCGTTAACCATAATGTGCAATTTATTTTTTTCGTGAATACGGATCTTGCCGAGGAGTTGCCGTCAGATGGAAGTAATTCTTTCGAGCTCATCACGAATCCCCCTGTGTCTGAGGTCTCGAGGGCGCTTCGCGCTAAGATTAGTGCGGTATTCTCGGGTCGCCTGGGGCATCAGCAGTGCGTTTCTTTTCCCCCTTCCTCATTTCAGCCGAAACATATGGGATGTAATGCCGATGATAGTGATGGTGATGCTCTATCACGCAAGGCTCGAGGCGTAGTGGGCAGTGATGAAGGTTGTACTCTGTTCCCAACACTATTTTTAAACAAAATATGCCCAGTCTTTTCGTTGAAAAAGCAGGCTATCTTTAATGAGATAAGAAATGGTCTTGACCCGTTTACCCTTTTCGCGCGTAGCCCCGCTACGAACGAGGAAGAGCGCGTAGCGAGGTTTCTAACCGTTGCTAGCTCTCAAAATTTCGACATTCTCGAGTATATCAAATCAGTAAGGGAGGATTTCATGCCGCGTGTCTTTCTGGACGAACACGCAGCACTGGAATTCAAGAATTTTGCCAGGGCCGAGAATCATCGCTATGCACAGCTTTTAGCACAGCGCAAACACTCTTTCGCTTTCCAACCAAGCGGCCCAGAAGCAGGCGTCGCAAAGGATAGATTTGATAAGAAGAGGCACGTAGCCCCTGGTTTGACAAACACAACCCACTCCTACTTTCCACTCGTGATATACGCCGGCGACCTTCTCCATCGAGACTGCTGTCTCACGGATATCTTCGTCTTCGAGTTCGCGGAGGAGTTAATGCCGCTGGATAAAATTACGACTGAGCTCCAGCGAACCTCCACATTTAAGAGCGTGTCTTTAAACTACAGCCGCGCCAAGCTGCTAAAGGCCGCAGAGGAGTACTTAAACGTTCGCGATCAGCTGCGCTCGGAGTCGCTGGTCTCTGCGGTGAGCAGCTACGTCCAGCTGCTTTCACCCCTTCGCCTGGCGTTATGCTGGCTGATGACGGATCCGGTGGAGCGCCTCCCACGTTTCGCTTTCTGTCTCTCCTACGAAATCTTTTCCGATTGGCTCTTTAAATTGAACCGCGCCGTATTTTCCGCTAAATCGGCCTTAGAAAAGGCGTATTTCGCTGACCTGAGAAGAGGTGGGAAGCTCTCTGAGGGAGAGGCAGATTCAACAACGATGGAGTATCAGCTTCGTCTTCTTATATGGTTCTTACGACAGAGCGGTTGGGTGTTGATTCACCAAGAAGACCACCGCCTTTGGGATAGCGCGCTCCTTTCAGGACAACTTGAGACTGCAGTGGAGAAAAAGGAAACACTTCTGCAGCGCGTTCTGCGCTTTGTGCCTTCGAATAATAACGTCTCCGCTAATTTTGAAACAACCAAAAGCAGGTGCCCCTCTCTAACGCAGACAAAGGGAAGCGAAGGCCAGAGGACGTTCCCTTTACCCTCTCAGGGTTCAATTTTCACAAGCTTAGAGCTCTGGCAGGCAGCTATCGTTCCGCCGTCAGTCGGCCTATACTTATGGCGTGGTATTGTTGTTTTCACCTCAAGCGGGCACTTTGGCGTGGTGGTCGATTTTAGACCCATCTCCAGCCGGCTGTTGCATGGGAATTTGACGCTGCCTCTATCTTGGATGAGGTTCCTTACGTGGTGTCGGAGCCAATATCGGCCGGTAGCGCACGGTGGCGGTCTTGAGTTTGTCAAACCATGGTGGAAACCCGCTTTGCCATCTTATATGGATAAAATGGAGACGTTCCTTTGGCCATTGGTTTACTTTCCAGTGCAAGGGACGTTTAAGTTGGTGATCCCTACTATAACAAAGTCCTTCTCTGTTAAATATCCGACCGTTTGCTTCGTATCCGCTGCCCAGCAAGCTGAGCTTCGCCGAAAACATGCATTGTTGAAACAACAGGGTGAAGCAGGCCACCCCACCATCACCTGCAAAAGTATGAAGGCAAAGAATATACCGGACAGGTGTCGTTTCATGCAAGGGAGATCACGCGAGGAGATTACCCGAGGTGAATGGCTAAAGGGCCACATTAAGGACATTTCTTGGCGACTTCCTCGGCGCTCCAGCGCCGATCAGAAAATTATAACCGCTCAGCTCCCTTTGCAGCTTGCCATCTATGAAAATGCTGCTTCGCTATACATTGAGGCGGCTTTGAGTTTTGCCAGTCGCAGGAGCCAGTGGAGCGAGTCACACGCGTTAGGCTCTGGAGATCATGGGCACTTCCTTCACGGATGGGCTGAATTGCACCGTATAAAAATAGTGAGTCTGCCGATGGGGGCCAAGATGGCGTCGTTTTCTCGTACTTCGGTTCCGTTGACTGCATCGCGATTAATAGCAGCTGCTTCCTTCCTAAAACGACCACGGGCTCTTCGAAGTTTGGTCGCAGCCCTTCCCTCCCTAAACAAAGCGAAGTTCGCTTAAGTTGGGTAAAATAGCCTTATCAAAAAGCCTTTTGATTTTAAAGACAAATTGATTTTTCTTTCGTTTTTTTACTGTCATAGGATACTTTATTACTCATTTACGGTACTGTTATTTTCTGCTACCAGAGGCATAACTTCATAGTAAGTTACCATATCTTACCGTTTCTTCCCTTTCCTAATGGAATATTGTAGGGCTCAGGATGCGATTATGCTCGTAGGCCAATGAACTTGAGAGCGTGGCTCAAGCATAGTTCAATAAAATTTTTCTTTTTCCCTTTTATTCGATGTCTCTTACATCACAGGTTTCTTTCGTTACTTAGGGGTCTGATCTTTACTTTAAGCGCTTTTAATATCAAGGCTGAAGTTCGTGACGCGACATCTTCAAAAGGGTGAAATAATAGGTAGTTGTCCTACTTTTTTTGAAAGTGACCGCTATAGGTGTGCTTTTTTCTTCCGTTCGAACTGGCGTCCTTTTCACTAACTGCAATTAAAGCTAGCAAGCAAGGACCTATATAAAGTTTTAAATCAAATCTTTACATCAGTTTTAAAAAGCACACAAGGGACGCCGACTTCAAGAAATATATATCTAGAAATTCCACGCAATTCATTTGGAGTCTTTGTTTCAAGGTCAGCATAAGCAACACAAATTTATTTATTTATATTTAGATAGTTAGATAAATAGACATACCTATTGTCTATAGTTTCTAGTGGGTTTTTCTACAAGTTTCCGGGCGGCTATAACCCTCGAGGTCCTCAAAACTGAAGGAAAAAACCCAAAGCTCCATCAGCAAAGGAGGTAGTGTGAAAATCTTTTATTTGAAATATTTTTACAGTTAGTGAGGCTTGACTCCAATATTTATATATATATATATATATATATATATAATAATAATAATAATATTAATAATATAAAAGGCAAGAGAAAAGATGGTGAGGCAGGGCCAAATACATTCATCGCATCTCGAGCTAGGAGGGCCCAGCGTGAAGCATGACACCATTGCCGGCGAGGATGCTGCACATCACTGCATGAATTTTTTTAGCTCTAGTTACAATTCCGCCTCAGCTTCGAATGGCACGACTAACACCCACGGCCCCCCGTCCGCAGAGCATAGCGACAACATCTCGGACGTGATCACTTCTAGTTACCCCAACGCGGTCCAGCTCACCAACGCTCACCACCGGCACTGTCAGCCCGCGCAGGCACCCAAGCCGTCCGGCGTGACGATCTCCCCGAAAATCCCAGTGGTGGCCCCGCCCGAGATGGGCGAGCTACCACAGCTCATGGCACTGGACCTGCAGCAGCGCTGCACTGAGCAGTGTCACGCGGAGCTAAGCTTCCAGTCCGTCTTCCACAGCACCCACGTGCCGGGCATCTCCATGTGGGACTACATCCGCCGTATCGCCAAGTACTCGGGTTGCACTTCGGAGTGTTTCATCTTGTCGATGATCCTGATCGACCGGTACTGCGCCACAACGAGGATCCCGACGACCTTCCGAAACATTCATCGTCTCTCCATCACAGCGGTGATGATCAGCGCGAAGCTACGCGACGATGTGTACTACAGCAACGCGTACTACGCAAGCATCGGTGGGGTGAGTAATAGAGAGCTGAATTATCTCGAGTTAGAGTTGTTGTCGACAATCAAGTGGTTCACCTGGGTGGAGCCCTCCTACTACGACTCATTCCTGCAGCATCTTAGGCAAGTCTATGGTTCTTTTATCTCGCCACAAAGGGCTCAATAAAAATTGTGTTACCTTTATATAAATATAAATATATATACATTTATTCATACATATTTGTTTATATATGTGCGCTGCTGTTTCGAAGACAGCAGGTATTGATCTTCTTCGTATGCTCATGTACTTTGAGAATTAGTTTCTACCTGATGCATCATCTCTAGGCAACAAGGGTTACAAAAAAAAGGAGCAGTTGATTTTCTGATGATTCTAACATTTTCGGTCACCATTATTACTATTTATTCAGGGTGAGTCCCCAGCTGAAGTACACGGTGATAGTTGAAACCTGTCTTCTAGTTCCTAATCGTTATTTTTCGCATATGTTTTTTTTTTTGTAGCGAAAAGAATAATAATGATAAGCATGGTAATTACTTCAAAGGCTGTAGTCAAATTTTCCTCTTATCCATAAAAGTTGTGTTGAGTTTCCCTGTGTGTCTCATTAATTGCTTTCTTTATTCCTTTTGTTAGCGTAACTATTTCCAAAGGAACGAGCAGTAGCACGAATTTATTTCTTCTTATTTTTTGTAAAATTAATAGAATCCATACTTATTACTCACGTAAATAGTTGCTTTAAGAAATAAAAATGCTGTTTTATTTGCTGTGAGATCTAAAACCTAGCTTTGTGGTTGTGAGAATATATTTGGACGCATAGATATCATTCACTGCATCTATCGAGGCTTTTGGTGTGTATTTTATGTTACAGAAATATTTTCGTGCTGTGATCTTGAGCTGAATCAATATTTGTAAATGAAATGAGACTGTAGGCTTATGGATTCTGCCATTTAAAGGAAATACGCAACATTGCAAGTTATTCTGAGAAAGAAATGCACGTTTTTCAAGGGAAGGTGTAGTTTTCCTCCATTGTGTGTGCTGGATGGGTTTACTATCAACAACTCTTCTTGCGTCAGAAAGCATCTTTAAAATGGGGACAACGTGGGTATTTATACTTGTATATAAATGTATGGTCGTGTTCAGTTTACTGTTGAATTGGGGACCTCGCTTCTCGGTCAAGCATCCCTTGTTTCCCCCCTCCCTCCCATCAGGTATAGTATTCTCAAAGCGCATTATCCTCTTCGAAAAGTCTATGCTTGACTGTTTTAGATTGCTTGCTCTTATGAAATACTTAGCTTCTTTTGCCCACTTCTTTTGAGTGGGCGCGTGTATTACTTATTATTATGCTCGATGATTATCGATTTTGTTTTCAATCGGTGTGTGGGTTTTGTCTTGTTTCTTTTTTTTCAAAGTTCATGCTTACTCGTTTTTTTTGCGGGCATTCTAATTGCTTTTGTTCTCTGTCACTCCGCAAAAGGGCGTTTCTCATTGAGAGAGTGAAGAATAAAATAATAATAAAAAACATTATCTCTGAAAAGTTCAGCAATGCATTCTAGTTGCATATGGTATAGGGTGAGTAGTTCTTGGATTTAAATTCAGATACCATCTTGATATATTTTTTACCCATTCCCTTTTTACACTCCTGGAATGACGAAGCAAAATAGAAAGCGTGAAACGTAACCAAAAAAACATATTATAAATAGTATCACCTGTTTTGTCTTTACTGGCTTTGACATTTTGTTATACAATAGGAAAGGTAAAGCATAGAAAAGACGTCGAAAAGGAATGTCTAATCCGGCAGAAAAAGATAATAGCCCCTCAAGCATTAGCCCTGAGTGTGATGCGTATGCGCAGTTACACAATGGGAGCACTTCGTCATCTGAAGCTGGTTCGTCTAAGTCGGCCACACCCAGAATTTTTCAGACGATGCATGTGGACGTGCATGAAAATCAGCGTCGGTTCCCAATTGTGGGGTGGACCACAAGCCAACTACCCTCAGACACGCCGAACTTTAGTAGTGCAATGCATCATTACGAGAACCAGCGAAAGTCCCAACTCTTCCCCTCGGTTGCTGCTTTTCATGAAGCATTTCGTGCAGAAAACAGGGACTCTATGTATCGTGGTGCTAACGTTCCGGTCAAAATTTTGGATCTAAAGCTTCCAGAGGGTTATAGATGGTCTGGATACTGGGAGATCAAGTTTCGGCATCCGAAGGGTGTCGATTCCGCTGGCTGGCGTTATGCTTCACAAATTAAATCTCCTGACAATCTTTCCGTATTGTTCAAGAAGACACAAACACCCAACTGTATGGTGCGGCGTCGAACGTGGACTCGGATGGTCAAGCTGGCAAGCGATGAAACCTCCAGTGAGGCATCATCTATGTCGGTTTCCAACCGTACCAGCGAGGCCGCAATCGAGTTGTATTTGAGGGAAAAGCAAGACGAAATGATCTTCTCTGAGAGGCTCAAGAAGGATCGCGCAGAGGCGCTTGAATGCGGCAAAGAATGGACCCAAGAGGAGGAACTTGCGGCAGAGGAGTCGCTTCGTTCGTTCGTTCAGAAATCCCGCTCTCAACACAAAAAAAATGCCTACGCTTGGCTCAGAAATACAAGCATGAATAACCCATTTCAGACGACCTCCACTGACCTAGGCGTGCAAGCTCACGAGGGCAGTGAAACAATCAGCTGCCCATGGAATCCTTTTAGCGTGTTGGGAAGCCATGTCGCAAACAATGTCGTCGCCTCCGATGACGAAGTGAACACCCCACAGATTATGAGGGCACCCTCAAATCTTAGGTCTGACAGCGCAGATATGTCGAGCCGTATTTTGTTCTTTATGCACGACGAATCGGCTCAGCATGAAAATCAGGGTAGTGGTGGTGGGCAACAACTGAGCACTAAGACTTCGGAAGAGGAGCCAGCTGCCACAGTAAGTGCCTTTCTGTTCGAATCTCCAACCGAAAAGGACCCCCAAACCTGTCACTCACCTAATGTCATTGAGGAAGGCACAGGAAACTTAGATTACGTCTTCTCGAAATTCATCAATAATCCTGGGAGCGAGTTCTAACACGTTCCTAAGCTATCTAGATTATTCTTTTTTTTTGTATCATCTTTTCTTTAAGATGCTGCTATGGCTTTCTAAAATATGATGAACTGTAGAAAAGGTTGTGTATCTTCATGCCAAAGGCTAGATTTAATCTGCGATAAATTGCATTATTTCGATTTCACTGCATCTCTCCCTCCCTTTTCCTTTTATAAAATTTTTCAATGGGAATGATACTTTTCCCCTTTCAATATATACTTCTTTCATGCCGATCGTTTGGGAGAATTTGCTGATTTCATTTTTACTCTTCTCCTTGCATCTTTTGTTATGCGCGAGTGCCTAATTTTTATTAGGAAAACGTTGGATAAT
>JAHSUH010002575.1:0-12917 GCA_025388415.1 Cynanchum wilfordii
TTTTTTTTTCAATATGTCTACAATTTTTTTTTCTCATGTTAAAAATTAACTAAAAGATATAATAATTTTATATTTTATTAAAATATGTAAATTTTCTTTTATATTAATAATATTATTTTTTTAATAAATGTGTTTAGGAACATTAATTAGCTAGTCAAGAAAGTTAAAAAAAAAAAAAATGAAATGGTGCGGAAAGCATTTAAAGGTGGTTTGACAAATGAGAAAATAAGGTTATATAATCTAGGTGGACGCGGCGTTTGCATGCAAAAAGCGATATATAGTAAATAATAATGATGACAATAATGCAGATTCAGCAGAAAGAAATAAATAAATAAAGCGAAAGGAATAGTATGGATTTCTTTTTTTTTTGGAAATGGGGAAGAGGGATTTGTTTTTCTGCTGCTAGTGTTAGGTATAACAATTTTGATTAATTTTTTATATTCGTAATTGTAGAATTTAACTCAAAATAAAGTTTTATCATCATAATCCTTAAGTATAATATACAATATAATATTTATAAATTTAATACGAACTCTCGACTTCTCAGAAACATTATTTTTCTCCATTGTGATAAACTAATCGCTTTACTATACAACTACTGTTAGTAATGGAGACAGAAATCTTAATTTGCTCTGTGCATTCAATTCTTCTCTTACATGTACACTATCCGCTCTCTCTCTCACACACACACATATTCTTCGGCATATTCCTTGTGGCATTAGTTTCACGCCGTCGATCCACAAAACTCCTTTCCTCCCTCCTCCTCCTCCTCCTTGCACTTCCTGTGGTTCCATGCAATTATTTTCCACTGTAAAAGGTTTAACAAAATTATATAAAATTTCATTAAAAGATACAGGAATCTTGTGCATTTGTTGTCGTTGTAAGAATTAATTAATACAACTCCCCGCGTAATTAATTATTTAATGTAGAAAAAAAAAAAAAACTGGTGGTGCAGGTTCTTCAACAAAATGGAGAGTCAACGACTTTTTTTTTTTTTTTTTTAACTGCTATGGGAAAAGCAATCCTCGAGGACCGATTATAATGCCATTTCGTTTTTATATTGAAAAAGAAAATAAAAGAAAAGAAAAGTGTATGCTCAAATATCTTAGCTAAGATATTATTAGGCAAGAATGAGTATATATATATATATATATATATTATCTTTTCTTTAAACAAATACTGAGAGTTTGGTTCAAAACAAGAATCTGTCAATAACTTTTGCTTAGAATCTTCCAAGCAACTAAACCATCGTCTATTATAGTTATACCAAAAACAGCAATGTTATTTTTTCAATCTCTCCAAGGGTCATTTTTCTTCTTCTGATCGCTTTCCCTGCCCTTTACCTCTACGGTAGATATCCCTCCTAGCTACCCATTTATATTTATTATTTTATTTTTTCAAAAGATATTACTATAGATACCCTCAATATGTTACTAATCTTTGTTTCAGGCCGGCTTCTGCATTTAAAAATTCTCGCTCTCAAATTTGAATAGCTTTACATAAATCGAAATTTAAACTTTCAATCATTACTTGTTTCAACAACTCTTTATCGTTTCGACCGATTTCGTAAACAACATATATATTGTCTCAATTGGGAAAGTGAGACAAAACGAAGGTTCCCCCACGCATATACGTACGTAGGTTCTATTAAAACACATCTATTCATTCACTCATGGTCCCGCGCCAGAAAGAATAACCGGGCCAGAATATCTTGAAAATTTGAAAAATCAATCTGAGTTTATTAAAGGTCACTATTATCATTATTCAGAGTCTACTATAACAGTAACTAATTTAAGTGATATTCTTGATGTGTCTCAGTACGCAGTAGGTAGATAGATAGGCTGAATGTTGGATTATTAGATTGCTGACACTCAAAAGACAGTTGGTAATGCATGTTGAAGATCAGATCAGGAACACTAAGCATTATTGTCTAGTGTTCTCAGATTGATGCTGCTCTAATCTCTGAATCGCTTAGTCTAAATCCTCAAGATCTTCGTTTCGTCAAACACAGCCAAAAACGATTGCCTCAGCAGAAAGCTTCGCTCAAGTCAAACAAAGAGAGGAAAAATAAAGACTAAATTTTTTTGAGAGTACTCACTTACCGTTATTCAACAATACTTATATATTTATAATGGAACTTTTCTATTCCGACAAGAATTTTAAAATGATTAGGAAATCCCATGAAACTCAAGAATTGCATCTTGTATGATACTTCAAAATCTTGGAATATCTAAAATAAAAAGAAATTACAACATCTATATATTTATAAAAGATAATAACTATAATAATATCTACCATAATTAATTCATTACATTAGTAAATCATTAGATATTTCCGAATGACGTCTTAAAAAAAAAAAGATATTTCCGAATGATTCTCGCATGTTTCTGTCGAGAGAAATGTCCGTGCTCATGTAATTGTAAACACAAGAAATTTTACGCTTTTCTTCATTTGATGCAACGTGAGTTGAAGCTTGACGTCGTGGTAAGCGCTGGCCAACCCAAATCCTACTTGGAAGATTAGATAATAAGCTGCTAATATAAAGCTCGCTCCATCTACTCCACAGATGGCGCTTTTTTGGAAAATTCTCAAAACAGTTCCGTGAGGGCTTGCGTTCAAATGCGAAATATCATACCAATGCTGAAGCAGACTATAAGTGGTGAGCCTGACCTCGATGTGTCGAAAGTCTTCTTAGCAAAGAGTCCATTAGATATCACATGGTAATAGCAATCAAATTTACCGAGTTAATAAGCTTGGAGCTTTTGCAGCCATAATTCTGATAGATTAAGAGCTATTTAAGTTTGATTAATGGGTTATAATGTAAGTTGGAATAATCTAATATGTATTTTGTAATATGCGTTACATATATTTTTAATGGAATAATATTATTGTAGCAAATTACAAATATATTCATGATAAAAAATGCATAATAATGCCAGTTAAGAATCAACTTCACCAACTTCTGTCTAATTTTTGACAACTCAGATTGGAAACCGATCAATGGAACTGATAATTCTGATATGCATGCTCAGTTCCATTCAATTTGAAACATTAAAAATGGGTAGTCAATCATCCAATCAAATTTTTAATATTTTGACAACATACTTTACTTCTATTAATATCGACAACAAAATATCTTAGGTATAAGAACATCCTCAAAAATCAAGTAAAGAGAATCATAATTTTAAAATAATTTTTATAAATGTTCTGATATACTTTTTATTAAAAATAAAAATAAATTGGTCTAAGAAATATAACTTATATTTTTTTTTTTTTTTTTTTGTTTAAGCACAAGATGTCCTATACTGAGTCTCAAACTACGAGATGATACCTTTAAGCTAAATCTACATTTAGATTAATCCCCCGTCTGCTCGTGGCTGGGCCTCTTAGGAGAGGAATACTCTTGATCCAAGCTTTTTTAAATTAACTATGAATACCTAATTTGAGAGAGAGCTTCTCTGTCATTAGCTGTGAACAACTAATTTAAATCGTCATATGGTACACCTAATCCATTTTGACTATTAATTTTCAAAAGATGCAACAAAAATCACGTTACTATTTTAAATCTAATTTCCTCTGACCCATTCATTCCCATTTCAGAATCATCCTAAATTTGACCTAAAATAATAATCACTTATAATTATACAGCCAATACTAATACTACTACTAATAATGATAATAATAATTATGAATTTAATGACAAGAAAGGAAGGAAAAAAGGAAAATGTAAGAATCAATAGAGTACTTGCTACTAGCAGTATGAATTGATTGTTAGTGTTTGACTAAATAGATGGTTTAGAATTAAAACTGCGGCCAGCTCTTGTCTACTGGATTTGATGATGATGCTGTTAAAGTTAGAATTATGTCAATATCTGCTGCACATGGAACCACTTATTTTATTTGGGTCAACATCTATTTCCCTTTCCCATAATTAGATGTCTTGAAACTAATCTTTATTGCTTGCTAGTATTGTAAGTACTCTATTGATTCTTTACATTTTCCTTTTTCCTTCCTTTCTTGTCGTGCATTCCTTAATTATTATTATCATTATTAGTAGTAGTAGTAGTATTTAAGCTGTATAATTATAAGTGATTATTATTTTTGGAATTAAATTTAGGATGATTCTGAAATGGGAATGAATGGGTCAGGAAATTAGATTTTAAAATAGTAACGTGATTTTGTTGCATCTTTTGAAAATTAATAGTCAAAATGGATTAGGTGTACCATATGACGATTTAAATTAGTTGTTCACAGCTAATGACAGAGAAATATATATAAGTTATATTTCTTAGACCAATTTTTTTTTTTTTTTTTTAATAAAAAATTTGGATCGGAGCTTCCTCTCGTAAGAGACCAACCCGCCTAGCACGCGGATTAATCTAAATGTAGATTTAGCTTAAAGGTATCATCTCATGTTTGAGACTCATCTGTAGGACATCTTGTGCTTAAGCAAAAAAAAAAATATAAGTTATATTTCTTAGACCAATTTATTTTTATTTTTAATAAAAAAGTATATCAGAACATTTATAAAAATTATTTTAAAAATTATTTTTTCTCTTTACTTGATTTTTTGAGGATATTCTTATACCTAGGATATTTTGTTGTCGATATTATTAGAAATGGTATGTTGTCAAAATATTAAAATTTGATTGAACAGGTTGTTTACCCATTTTTAATGTTTCAAATTGAATGGAACAAAACATAGATATCAGAATTATCCGGTTAAATTGATCGGTTCCAATCTGGTTGTCAAAATTAGACAGTTGTTTAAATTGAAGTTCTTAACTTCAGCATTATTATTCATTTTTTATCATGAATATATTTGTAATTTGTTATAATAATATTATTCCATTAAAAATATATATGTATCTACTATTACAAAATTTTATTAGATTATTTTAACTTTACATTATAACCATTAATCAAACTTAAGTAGCTCTTAATCTATCAGAATTATGGCTGTAAAAGCTCCAATCTTGTTAACTCGATAAATTTGGTTACTATTATTATGTGATATCTAATGGAATACTGCTAAGAAGACTTTCGACACATCAGGTTGGGCTGCCACCTAGTCTAACTCCACATTAGTATGATATTGTCCGCTTTGGACCTAAGCCCTCACGAGTTTTGTTTTTGAGACTTTTCCAAAAAAGCCTCATACTAATGGAGTAGGTGGAACACTTTATATTCTAAGCAACTATTATCTAATCTTCCAATGTGGGATTTGGGTTGACACCACAACCCCAACATTAAGCTTCCAACTCACATTTGCATCAGATGAAGAAAGGCGTAAAATTTCTTGTGTTTACAATTACATGAAGCACTGACTTTCTCTCGACAGAAACGTACGAGAATCATTCGGAATTTTTTTTTTTTTTTTTTTTAATAAATCATTCGGAAATATCTAATGATTTACTAATACTGTGAATTAATCTGTGGTAGATATTATTATAGTTATTATCTTTTATAAATATATAGATATTTTAATATCTTTTTATTTTAGATATTCCAAGATTTTCGGAATATCATACGAATTCTATTTTTGATTTCATAAGTTTCCTAATCATTTAAGAATTCTTGTCAGAATAGAAAAGTTCCATTATAAATATATAATTATTCAACAATAACAGGTAAGTGAAATTCTTCTCTAAAAATTTAGTCTTTTCAGTTTTTCCTCTCTTTTTGTTTCTGATTTAAGCGAGCTTTACTGAGAGCAATCTCGTTTTAGCTTTGTTTTTTGACGGAAACGAAGATCTTGAGGATTTAGACTAAAGCGATTGGAGATTAGAGGCCACATCAATCTAAAGAACACTAGATAATAATGTGGTGTTCCTGATCCTGATCTTCAACGTACGGTACTGGCTGTCTTTTGGTGTCAACAATCTAATAATAATCCAATATTCAGCCTATCTATCTACCTACTGCGTACTGAGACACATCAAGAATATCACTTAAATTAGTTACTGTTATAGTAGACTTCTGAATAGTGATAATAATGACCTTTAATAAACTCAGGTTGATTTTCAAATTTTCAGATAATGTTCTGGCCCGGTTGTTCTTTCTGGCGCGGGACCATGCATGAATGAATGAATGTGTTTTTTAATAGAACCTACGTACGTATATACGTGGGGGAACCTTCGTTTTGTCTCACTTTTAATTGGACAATATATATATTTGTTTACGAAATCAGTCGAAACCAATAAAAGAGTTGTTCCGACTTAAGTGACAATTGAAAGTTTAAATTTCGATTTATGTATAAAACTGTTTAAAATTTGAGGGCAGAATTTTTTCATGCAAAGAACCAACCTAGCTTAAAGATTAGTAACATATTGAGGTATCTATAGTAATGTCTTTTGAAAAATAAAATAATAAATATAAATGGGTAGCTAGGAGGATATCTACCGTAGAAGGTAAAGGGCAGGGAAAGCATCAGAAAGAAAGAAAAATGACCCTTGGAGGAATTGAAAAAATAACATTGCTGTTTTGGTATAACTATAATATATAGACGATGGTTAGTTACTTGGAGGAAGATTCTAAGTTTATGCCATTGCCATGGCAGATTCTTGTTTTGAACCAAACTCTCAGTATTTGTTTAAAGAAAAGTAATATATATATATATATATATATACTCATTCTTGCCTAATAATATCTTAGCTAAGATATTTGAGCACTGCACTTTTCTTTTTCTTTTATTTTCTTTTTTTTCAATATAAAAACAGAAATGGCATTATAATCGGTCCTCGAGGATTGCTTTTTCCCATAGCAGTTAAAAAAAAAAAAAAAAGTCGTTGACTCTCCATTTTGTTGAAGAACCTGCACCACCAGTTTTTTTTTTTTTTTTTTCTACATTAAATAATTAATTACGCGGGGAGTTGTATTAATTAATTCTTACAACGACAACAAATGCACAAGATTCCTGTATCTTTTAATGAAAATTTTATATAATTTTGTTAAACCTTTTACGGTGGAAAATAATTGCATGCGAACCACAGGAAGTGCAGAGGAGGAGGAGGAGGAGGGAGGAAAGGTTTTGTGGATCGACGGTAATGGAAAGCTAATGCCACAAGGAATATGCCGAAGAATATGTGTGTGTGTGTGAGAGAGAGCGGATAGTGTACGTAACAGAGAAGAATTGAATGCACAGAGCAAATTAAGTTTCTGTCTCCATTACTAACAGTAGTTGTATAGTAAAGCGATTAGTTTATCACAATGAGAAAAATAATGTTTTACGAAGTCGAGAGTTCGATATTCATTGTAAATATTATATTGTATATTATGTAAGAGTTATGATATGATAAAACTTTATTTTCGAGTTAAATTCTACAATTACGAATATAAAAAAATTAATCAAAATTGTTATACCTAACACTAGCAGCAGAAAAACAAACCCTCCCTCTTCCCCATTTCCAAAAAAAAAGGAAATCCATACTATTCCTTTCGCTTTATTTATTTATTTCTTTCTGCTGAGTCATTATTGTCATCATTATTATTTACTATATATCGCTTTTTTGCATACCCAAGCCGCCGCGTCCCACCTAGATTATATAACCTTATTTTCTCATTTGTCAAACCACCTTTAAATGCTTTCCGCACCATTTCATTTTTTTTTTTTTTTTTTTTAACTTTCTTGACTAGCTAATTAATGTTCACAAACACATTTATTAAAAAAATAATATTATTAATATAAAAGAAAATTTACATATTTTAATAAAATATAAAAATTATTATATCTTTTAGTTAATTTTTTAACATGAGAAAAAAAAATTGTAGACATATTGAAAAAAAATATCAATTAAAAAAAAAAAAACCCGAAACCGCTCATAGATTACTGATGAAGCTGTCGAGAAGGGACACATAATGAACAAACACCTTTTATTTCTCCCTTTGACTCGCTCAAAACCATTATTTGCAGCGGCGTTTCGCTGCGTCTAGACTCCTCTATTTCATGAAAAGCGTGATTCTGTTTTCTTTCTTCGTACTATTACACTTATTAATAACCCCTTCTTTTTTCTTTTTTTTTTTGGAGAAAGAAATAGTACTAGTACTATACACTTTATATCCTTTGATAAAGTGAAATTGCGTTGAATTATTTATTTATTTATTTTTTCTTCTTCTTCAGAGATTCATAAAGCTAGTTCGTACGATCACTACTGGCAGGAGGAATTAATTCACCTAGAAATTTTACTGGTGGAAGGTTGTAAATGGGAGAGAAACAGAGAGTTAATTAATACACTAGCTGGAAAAATAACCTTCATCAAGTAATTTTCAAGTTATACTGAAATCGATTTTGAGCCCATACTGTAAAATGATTGGCCGGTGAATTGTATACCCTAAAGCTAAAACATCAAAATTAACTGCAAATTTTTTTTTTCAATTCCTAATTTGTGCCTTTGGATTTGGATTCAGAAGTAGTAAATGAAATTCAAAACAGGATTTTAAGGAACAATATAAATTCTCATCAATTTTTTTACATTTCCGCCACAAAATTGCTTTAAAAAAAAGGACTAACAAAAAATAATAATAATAATACAATTGGGGATGAAAGTAGTTTTTGTCTTCCAGAAGAAGAAAGTGTGTATTGCCTGCTTGCCGGCGGACGGTTTTTTGATCACGCGATTACCATCGGAGGAGATGATTGTCGGACGTGATGAGGTAGATCTGAAATAGGAATAGCCAAATGTGTTGGATTATCATCTCCGGCCATAATAACCAGAATCTGCGGCACACTGTTATTACTCGAGTCGTCATCAATACCAACTTTAATCGACTTCTCTTCCATAGCGGCAGCGGCGGCGGCAGGGGACGCAGATGAAGAAGCACGGGAAGATTGTTTATGGATGGAACAAGCCAACATAACCAATGCTACCGTAATTAGAGCTACCATGATGCCTAAGCTACCAAATAGATATGGAAGTGGAGAATTCCATTGCCAAAATGCATGGTAACCGTTACCGTTACCAGTGGTAGTGGTGGTGGTGGTGTTGTTGCTGGTTACCATCCCTACCTTTCTCTCCTTTCTTTTATCTCTTCACTTCTCTCTTTCTTTTTCAAAACTCTCTCTAAATCTTAAGAACACTACAGAATTCCAATTTATAGAGAAAAAGCTTATGAATACTCAATGTTTTATGTATGTATATATATATACATATATACAAGTACAATTTTCTAAAAGTATGGAGTTTCTAAATAATTTGTAAAAATTTCAAATTTTTTTTTAAAATAAAGGTAATATTTTATTTTATAATCGGAACAGAACCAGGCTTGATTTTTTTTTTTTCCCCCTTAATTTAGGCGAAAGATTATTACTAAAATGATTCAAACAATTCAAAATCGATTAATACATAAATTGAAATGAGTAGTTAGCATATTTGGATTCATGATTTGAATGCCACGTGTACTTTGTTTTCGGATGTTTTCTTGCTTGCCAAGTCATTTCCCCCCGCCCCCGCTTTTTTTTTTTTTCTTTTTTACAGGTTTTCCGAAAATGAAAAGAGACCATTTGTTAATGATGAGTTGTCAGATAATATATTGGTTTTACACACGGAATTGCCAAATGATGTTAGTATTACGTTAGAAAAATATTACTTTTTTAAAAAAATGATTTGTCTCAATATAAAAATAAAAATAATTGAGTAAAGAGTATTTTTATTTTTATTTTTTTTTTAAATCGAAATATTCTAATTTCTAACGTGTTTTCTACTTATGAACTAAAAAGTTAGATAATTAATATTTAGTGTCTATGTTCATTAATCATTTTGAGTTTAATTAATTTCGAATCGAGTAGCATCAGACTTTTACTAGGGAACTTTCTCTATATTTATTCTTTTCAAGAGACAAACTTAAAATTCGAGACTTTACGTAAAAGGAATTTGATCAAACGCGGATACGTCAGGTATGCATAAATATAAGTTAGTGGTTGGTATGAAAACACAAACATTTTTTTTTTAAAAAAAAAAAAAAAGGTTACTGTGGGCATTTTGTCTGTGCTGTTTCTTGGGTGCGCGCCCACCAGAACAGAAACAAGACGAAAGGGGACAGGTGGGTAGGGGAAAAGCAAAAGAAATTACTTGGTACTTCTTTCATGTTCTAATTTTTTTTTTATTTAATAGTTTTAAATAATTATATATAAATATAAATTCGATTCAATAATTTCACATAACTTAATATATAATATATATATATATATAATAATTCGGACAAGTTAGAAACTAGAAAAAATGATTACTAGAGTCACATATGTCTCCCACTATAGAATTATACATGGTAACACCACTTCAAGATGGCCATAATTCTTCTAAGAAGAATTTTTTTTTTTTTTTTTTTTAGACTGAATTGACCACGCCACCCCCCTACCCTCATCCCCAGATATACCTTTGTGGTATCGAACCAAGTAGAAAGAAATTAGGAAAATGAGTTTACATTAGTGTGAGTTTGAACAATTTTAGGATGTTAAAAATGCACCACACCTAGAAAATAATCAATATATATATATATATATATATACATATAATGAAGATATATATTCACAACCAACAATAGTGATTTAATAATAGAGGCATGTGGTGGGAGCGGTAGAGGCCTCCCCTTAACTAATGATTCAGGTTTTAAATTTTGGCTTAGGTATAAAAAAATGTTAAATCTCTGACCAACCGGTCTCACCCAATGAAGTCTTACAAATTAGCTTCATTTGGATTAGTAACATGTTCAAATTCTTAATGTCATAGTTAAATGCAAGATAAACAACTAACATGTGTGTTTCTCGGTGGTTAAAATAAAATTAACTTTAATTGATAATAATCTCATCTATAAATCATATATATTTATTGTCTAACAACTAAACTATACCTTATCGACAACCGCAAACTATTATTTGGGTGAAATTTTAAAATATATATTGTGAAAAAACCACGAACTTGAAATGAAAAAGAAAGTTGGAGTTAATTTTCCACTAGAGTCCACGAATAATTCCAAGAAGCTGCTTCATTTTTCCACCTAACGTTGCCCTAAAATTGACGGGAGACCTGAGTCAATTTACTATCAACGTCCACCTTTTATAGTAGAAAGTATAATTAAACCAAACAAACGCATAATCATTATAATTATTATTACTTTTTTATATTAATTGAAAAGAAAAAAATATTGAAATTAAATTATAAAAGAAAAAAAAGGAAAACGACGATGAATTTCCGCTTCCCTTTAAGACTTAGACAATTAATAAATAAATAAAGACATTTTCACTTACTACTGTTATTTCTTTTGTCCGCTTCGTAAACAACCAACCCACCATAGATAACAAATATTACACTCCTGAGACGCCACGGCCACTATCTAAATCCATTTGCATTTTTTTAAAATAAAAATAAAATTCTATAATATTTTTTTCTCCAATATTTTAAACGTGTTATATATAATAGAGAAGTTTTATAAATAATTATATATATATATATATATATATATATATATATATATATATATATATATATTTAATTATATTTTTCTTCTTATGCTCCACGTCGTCCTGGGCTCCTCCTAATACGCCAGGGACTTTCCCAGCATTTTCCCGATTTAATTTCATCAAAAGAAAAACCAGCTTAAAATCTCCCAGAGATCCCTTCCAGAGTCCCACATCTGACTCTAGCAAAGATATTTTGTAATATTATTCACAAGATTTTATCTTAAGTAATATCCAAGTGTTAAGGATATTTTTGTAATTTCCTTTATCTATAAATACCTTAAATACTTCCGAGAGAAAATGAAATACATAGAAAAGTTTTATTCATTTTCAGCTTCTCTCTTCCTCTCAATCGCAGATTTTGGCTGATGCAAGATTCTATTTTGCTTCTTTACAAGCTCCTTTTGTTTCAGGAGAGAGATTTGATCTCTTTTGTTGTAAGAGTAGATTATTTTTCTACATGGTATCGTGAGCTACCGGAAGGATTATCGCGGATTCTCGTTCTCAGGCAAAGCAAATGCATTCTCATTCCTCTCCCAAAACCAAAATTAGCAGGATAGCCATGGAGTTCAGGAGCACTTATCAATACTTTATGTCCTTTCTTCTTACACACCTCGCATTCCAAATTCTTTTTTGTACCATTCTATTGTCACTATATTTCCTAAACACACTTCCTACAGTGTTTTACCTTAAAGCACCTCCTCAGCCATATCAGTCGGGCAAGAAGGATGTCTGTTCATTGTTGAAGACTTCATATTGGGGACTAACTTCCCTTTGTTTTTCTTCTTTGAATCAGCAATGATACGCTTGTGATAATTGTTGGAAGAGGTTTCATCATCAATATGTTGTCTCTAATGTTGATAAACTCATTCAAAACCCATCGTAAATCGTACTCAATTTCGATCTTCTCTTGAACTTCGTAATATGTGACCCGCTTCCACAAGAACATGCAGAACAATCCATAAACTTAGTAATTCATCCCAAACCTTTTTGATTCTCGTGTAATAAGTAGCTATACTACCGATGCCTTGAGAAATCGACATCAACTCCTTTTGCACTTGAAAAGCTTCGAAGTTCCACTACCTGCCTTCAAACTCCTGGTTTCCTCTAACTCAATCCATAATTTCCTGCACTACGAGACAATACAATAAAGTTATCCCCAATATCCTTTTCGACTGAATTTAGTAACCACTTACATCACCATGTCATTAGCACGCTCCCATTCTCTCGTAATTTCTATCTTGCAAGGTGCCCTTTAACAGTCCATCTATTAGCTCCTAATTTATTCCTTGCAGATAGTGGCTATTTTTACATCTTTTCCAAGATTGAAAACAATTACCATCAAACACCTTATTAACTAGTACTTGATTGGGATTATCCTAAGGATGTAAGTAATAGAGGGGGCCTAATATCAATTGATTCATATTGAAGAAATAAAAAAATGTGTAGCAATACGAAGAAATTG